>PVKU01012340.1:0-36089 GCA_004027475.1 Anoura caudifer | reverse complement strand
GCATCCTGATCACCAGGGTTTTGAATTGTGCATCTGATAGGTTGGCAATCTCTTCGTCGCTTAGATAAATTGGCTCTGGGGCTTTGATTTGTTTCCGGTTTGAGCCATTTTCATTTCTGGGCTTGTTTTTTTTTTTTTTTTTTTGGTCTAGTCCTGGCTGTTCCGTAGTGAGGGGTGGAGCCTTAGGTGTTCCCCAGGGCAGGACAGCCTAGTCACTGGGTAGTGACGCTGTATGTGGGGGCGGGGTCTGAGAGGAGACAATGGTGCTTGCTCTGCTCACTCTTGGATTCCAGTCCCTTCCACTGCTTCCCCTTTGCCTGGATTATCTGCACGTGAATGTGGGACCACCCGGTCAGCCAGCCGCCTTGTGTGGCCTCACTGGTTCCGCACAGTTGCTGCCCCGTGCCCGGGTTCTGCTAGTCGCCGCCTGTGCACCTGGGGGCTGCCAGCCGCTGCTGCCTGCGTGCCCGTCCGCACCTCCGCTTTTTCCTGCCGAGACTCCGCCCCTCTTACTGGTCTGGATGAATCGTTGTTGGACTTCCAAACAGTTCAATTTTCTGAGTTCTGGTTGTTTTCTTGTTTCTAAATCTTTGTTGTCCTTAATTTTGGTTGTGTGAGGAGGCACAGCGTGTCTGCCTACGCCTCCATCTTGGCCGGAAGTGAAACTTTTTAAAATAAAAATTTAGCTCAATAAACATGGATAGTTTCCAATCCCAAATTTAATAAATAAATAACTTCTTGAAATATGACAGGTAATTAGTCAACCTTAGGTTAAACATGTTCACAGGCGAATTTTTTCCTTATGGTTAAAGCTAAAGTCTGCATCCCTCATCTGCTTTCTGAATCATCACAGAGTAAGTTCAGTCCCTCTGACAGCTGAGGACAGCAGGCATGCCCCCACTTCCCCCCACCACCTTTTCTTTATTCCCAATTAAATATTTCTAAGTGTACTTAAAATCAGTATCCTATTTGAAGTCTGAATAATATACCTGTTCCAAATAAGATGCCAGTGAATGTAGGCTATATTTGTATATAGCCATCTTCATTATTGACAAATATTGAGCTGTATAAAATACCTAAGAATTTCCTCTCTGGAATGCTTTAAGCCACGATGCCCTTATTCTATCACTTTTGCCCAAGGATAGACCATTAGTCTTCTGTGAAGTTTCAAGGTCTTTGAAAATAAGGCACTTAATAACATAAAAGAAAATCTATATCCTCCTTACTGTATTGCTATTAAATAACATTTTTACCTTTTCTCTGCCAATAAAATTTTGTTCTATAGGCCTACTTATAATTTCTATAATGAAATTGTAGAATCTAACCTTAAAAATGGAAGTCTTTATAATTAACTGACAGAGTCTGGGAAAGAGAGAAAAGAGATGTCCCTTCTTACAGCTATAAAAAGAAATAAAATTCTATATCATAAGCTACTTTTAAAAAATCTGATTTGATAAGATATTAAATTAAGAATATTCCCAAGAATATAATTTTTCTCCTCAGCAATATGGAAGCATGTGACTAGTCACAACTGTTACTGGATGTCCTTCTGTTTATTGTTCAAAAGAAATCCATTCTCTGTTCATATGTTTTTTAAAACCAAAAGGTCTTTGGGACTCCACAGGTTTTAGGAAGTATTGGCTTGTCCTGTGAAAATAACATCCTAGAGGAATCTGCAGTTTTGTTGACTTATTGATAAGGTTTTGATGTCATAATAATATTGTAAATAACATCTCTGTATTTCTAAGCAGTCTGTTAATTTTTCTGACAAATTAAAAGAGAATTATTAGCACTTTCCTTTTCTCTACATTCACAATGTGGAATTATTAACTGTTCCATAATAACAGAATAATTAAAAGCCTATGCCTTTGCCATATTTATTTTTTTAATCTGAGAATCTAAATCTATATTCCATTTATATTAATAAACCCATGAATTATAGTACCAACGGAAGCATGATAGGTAGGGAAAACAATTCTAGATCCAGAATAAGAATTTATTCTAAGTGCTTTTCTCCTGCTGATTTAAGATTCTTTGTTCAACCTTTGGCATTTTAATTATGATGTGTTTTGTTGTGGTCCTCCTTGCATCCATCTTGTCTGGGACTCTCTGTGTTTCCTGGACTTGTATGTCTAGTTCCTTCACCCAATTAGGGAAGTTTTCTTTCACTGTTTCTTCAAATAAGTTTTCAATTTCTTGCTCTTTCTCTTCTCCTTTTGACACCACTATGATGCAAATGTTGAAACACTTGAAGTTGTTCCAGAGCTGCTTACACTAACTTCTTTGGGGGGATTCTTTTTTCTTCTTGTTATTCTGACTGCTTGTTTTTTATTTCCTCATGTTCCAAATCATTGATTTGATTCTCAGCTTCATCCACTATACTGTTGTTTCCCTATAAATCATTCTTTATTTCAATTAGTGTATCCTTTGTTTCTGACTGCATCTTTTTCATGCTGTAGAAGTCCTCACTAAGTTCCTTGAGCATCTTTATAAACAGTATTTTGAACTCTGCATCTAATAGATTGCTTATCTCCATTCTGTTTAGTTTTTTCTGTAATTTTGATCTGTTCTTTCATTTGGGCCATGTTTCTTTGTCTCCTCATTTTGGCAGCCTCCCTGTGTGAGTTTCTATGTATTAGGTAGAACTGCTATGACTCTCTGTCTTGGAGGCATGGCCTAATGTAGTAGGTGTCCTGTAGTGGCCAAGTGCCACAGCCTCCCCTATCACCCAAGCTGGGTACCCAAGGGGTGCCTTTGTGAGGGTACACCCTCCTTTTGTAGTTGAACCTTGGTTGCTGTTGGCAGCTTAATGGGAGGGATTTACCCAGATCAGTCAGATGCAATGACTGACTATAACTGTTGACACCAACATCCACCCTGCATGAAGGATGAGTTGTGTGGGGGCAGGACAGTGGTGCTCCAATGTGGTCTGCAGCTGTCCACTGAGCATGCAGGCTCTGGGGGTTTCCAGGTGGTGCAGACCAAGGTCAGGATCCACCTGTGCTTTGATTGAGGCCACCCTGCATGAGCTATAAAGCAAACTGACATGGCTGCTACTTTTGCTGGGATTGGAGATTCCCAGATGAAGCTAAGCTGTGAATCTAGGCTGGCTGATGCTAGTGCCAGGACTGAGGCCACTTAAAAAGAGGTATGGGGCAGCAAGCTCACTAAGGATGGCTATTGCTTATATGAAAGAATTTAGAACATTGTGAAGCATAAGCCAACACCAGCCATTCATGTGGAAAAGTCACTGTTAACTTGAGTGTGCCCATAAACTGGGTGAAACAAATTTGCGGTGGACCTCTAGGAGGTCAAACAGTGTTAGCCAGGTTGATGGAGTGTCAAATATGGCACCTGTCTGCTGGTTCCATGGTTCTGTGGGAGGAAGGTTCAGAAAAGGGACAATAGCCTCTGACCACCTTTCTGTCTGGGAGAAATCTGTCCTCCAGCTCCCATCTTGATGTCAGACACTTCAGTTCCTCCCTGTATGCCACAGGTGCCTTTAAGCTACTATCCCAGTGCTGGAGCTCAGAGGAAGTGAGTCTGAGTAAGTCTATGTATGGGTTCTTTAAGGAAAACTGCTTGAGACTCAAAAAGTTTCTTCTACCAACTCAATTCCTGATGATTTTTGCAGCCAGATGTTACAGAGACTTATCTTCCTGGCACTGGAAACTTGGGTTCAGGGTACTGGTGTGGGGCTGGGACTCCTCCCTCCCGGGATATCCCTCCTGAATTTTTATCCACCACACATGGATATAGGATCAGCCTGTTCCATATCTCTGACCCTCCTACCAGTCTGAATGAATGTGATTTCTTTAATTCTGTAGTTCTCAGGCTTACATTCAACTCAATTAGTGATAGTTCCAGATGATGGTTGTTCTATGTTTTAGTTGTAAGTTTGATGTGGTTGTGCAAGGAGGTGAGCCACATTTACCTATTCCTCCATCCTGATGAGAAGACCTATGTGTTTTTAATTTCAAATTATGCTTGTTCATTGCTGGTATACAAAGGTTTGTCCAGAAAGTATCCAGCCATGTGCTATGAAAAATAGAGACATTTATTGAAGAAAATACGAGATACAAGAAACGTTATACATAGGAAAATGATGCCTGAGTTCCCTTCAAAGTGCACACCTTGGGACCTCACACAGTTCTCCCAGCATCTCTTCCACTGTTCAAAACACTCTGCAAAATCCTTTGTTGGAATCATCATCAGGTGCTCCATCTTATTTTCCTGAATCTCATCAACAGTCTGAAATCTCTTCCCTTTCAAAGAAGATTTTAGTTTTCAGAAAAGCCAGAAGTCACAGAGTTCCAAATCTGGGCTGTAGAGGGCCTCAGTCACCTGGGTGATTTCATGTTTCGCCAAAAAACTGCATGAGATGTGATGCTTGAATGGGCACATTGTTGTGATGAAGCTGTCAATCACCAGTTGCCCATAGCTGCAGCCATTTTCATCGTATTGCCTCTTTCCACCGACAGAAAACATTGAGGTAGTACTGCTTATTAATTGTTTGGCATGGAAGGGTGTACTCTTGGTGGATGACCATTCCCAATCAAAAAATACATTTAGCTCTGGCTGGTGTGGCTCAGTGGATTGAGTGCCAGCCTGTGAGCCCAAGGGTCACTGGTTCGATTCCCAGTCAGGGCATATTCCTGGGTTACAAGCCATGTCCCCAGTAGGGGGCACATGAGAGGTGACCATACATTGGTGTTTCCCTCTCTTTTTCCCTCCCTTCTACTCTCTAAAAATAAAATAAAATAAATAAAATCTTTATAAAAAACACACATTTAATATAGTATTTATCTTGCTGTACTTTATCTATCTGTACTTTGCCATAGTTTCTTTGGGCAGGGAGAACCATGTGGCTTCCACTGGATTGACTGGGCTTGTTACAGAAGAAACGACTCAACATGCAGTTGGATGGCGGAGCACAACCCTTTATTAACATGCACGGGCCCAGAGGAGTACAGACCCCAAATTCTGAGCCCCAAGCCTTGGCTGAGCAGGGCTTTTATTGCTCTCTGGACACCCTTCCCTACGTAGCAAAAGCAGGAGGTACAGAAGCTGATGCGAAAAATAACTCTAGCCTTGAGGTGTCCTTATCTGAAGCTGGGTGCTCTGAAGCCAAAGCGGGAGTTAGCTGCTATGTGCAGATGGGAGTTAGCCTTGAGGTGTCATTATCTGAAGCTGAGTGTACAAAAGCCAAAGCAGAAATTATGACTGCCTGGCCAAAATCCAACAGCTGGCAGTTTCTAAGTAACCTAAACAAAACTCTTTCCCAGCTCCCGATCCCTCTTCTGGGTCACTTTGTCCTAGTTGGCTTTTCCTCTACAGGCTCACTCATGCTCACTGAGCATCTACTGTCCCCACTAACTAGTACAGTGAAGTCATCATTGTTCATGCATGCCCATTCCAGTCCACTCTGCTTGGCTGCCAGGTTACATCAATGTCGCACAAACCTCTCTCATCATATTAACAATGGCTGGACTTTTTCCTGACACACCTCATATAAGAAAGCAGTTGACTTTTGTATATTACCTTGTATCCTGCAACCTTGCTATAATCACTTAGTTCTTGGAAGTTTCTCTGGATTCTTTCAGATTTTCTATACAGACAATGTCATGTCATCTGTGAACAAAGGCAGTTCTATTGTTCCTTTGTCAATCAGAATACCTTTTATTTAGTTGTTGTTGTTGTTGTTGTTGTTTTGTCTTACTGCATTAGCTAGGACTTCTGGTATCATATTGAAAAGGAGTAGTGAGAGAGGACATACTTGCCTTGTGCCTGATTTTAGCAGGAAAGCTTCTGGTTTCTCATCACTAAGTATGATGTTAGTTGAGGATATTGTTTATCAAGTTGAGGAAGTTCCCCTTTATTCCTAGCATCCATGGATAGGAGTTGAACTTTTGTCAAATGCTTTTTCTGCATGTACTGATATGGTCATGTGACTTTTCTTCTTTACATTGATGTGATGAATTACGTTAATTAATTTTCAAATGTTGAACTACCCTTGCATACTTGGAACAAATACCACTTGGTCATATAACTCTTTTATAAATTGTTGGATTTCATTTGATGATACTTTGTTGAGGATTTTTGCATCCAGGTTCATGAGAGATATTGGTCTATAGTTTTCTTGTAATGGCTTTTTCTTGTTTTGCTGTTAGTGTAATGCTGGACTCACAGAATGAATTATTAAGTATCTATCTTCCTCTGCTTTTACATTATGGAAAACATTATACATAACTGGTATGTTTTCTTAGTTGGTAGAATTCACCAGTGAACCCAACTGAGCCTAGCTTCCTATTTTGGAAGCTTATTAATTATTAATTCTATTTCTTTAATATATATAGTCCTAATTCTACTTATTCTACGTGAATTTTGGACAGATTGTGGGTTTTTGTCCATTTGATCTAGACTATCCAATTTGTGGACGTAGAGTTGTTCATAGTATTACTTAATCATCCTTTGGATATTCATGGGATCTGTAGTGATGTTCCTTTTTCATTTCTGATGTTAGTAATATATGTTCCACTTTTTTCCTAATTAGTCTAGGTAAAGGCTTATCAATGTCATTGATCTTTTCAAAGATATAGATTTTGGTTTTGCTGATTTTCTCAACTGATTTCCTGTTTTCAATTTCATTGATTTTTATTTTAAATTTTATTATTTCTTTTGTTCTGCTTACTTTGGGTTTAATGTGCTCTTCTGTTTCTTTTTCCCTAACATGGAAGGTTAGGTGATTGATTTTAGATCTTCTTTTCCAATATACACCTTCAATGCTGTAAATTTCCCCATAAGAACTGCTTTCATTACATCCCACAAATTTTATACATTTGCTAGATTTAAATTTTTTTAGATTCTCTTGAGATTTCCTTTTTTAATCTATGTGTTATTTACCAGTGTGTGATCTAATCTCATGTAGTATTTTCATATTTTCCAGCTATCTTTCTGCTATTGAAATTCAGTTTAATTCAACTGTGGTCAGCATACATTGAATAATTTTTATTCTTTTACATTTGTTAAGGTGTGTTTTATAGCTCAGAAGGTGGTCTGTCTTGGTGGATGTTCCATGTGAGCTTGAGAAGAAAATTCATTCTGTTATTTTGAGATAAATTAATCCAGAGATGGTAATTATATCCAGGTGACTAGTGGTGCTGAGTTTCAACAATGTCTTTACTGATTTTCTGCCTACAGGATCTGTTCATGTCTGATAGAGGGCTGTGTAAGTCTCCAATTGTCATAATGGATTTATCTATTTCTCCTTGCAGCGCTGTTTTTGCCTCATGTATTTTGAAGCTCTGTTGCTTGGCATTTACACATTGAAGACTGTTATGTCTTCTTGGAGAATTGACCCATTTATCATTATGTAATGCCCCTCTTTATACCTCATAACAGTTTTTGCTTTGAAGTCTTCTCTGTCTGAAATTAATATAGCACTCTAGCTTTTTTTTTTCCATTAGTGTTTGCATGTTATGTCTTTCCCCTTCCCTTCACTTTTTTCCCATTGGTTCTCCAATGATCTTTAATTGAAATATTTTCCTTTGTAGTTCTTAATTAGCTGGACATCCCACTGCAACACTGTAGATGTCACGAGTGTGGTGGCCACCAACACTGCAGCCCATAGAATGAGCAGTCTGTAGGATCTCTTTAATGGTTCCAGAGAGTTATCTGGCTAAAGATCACTGCCACATCTGTCAGGCAGTGTTGACAACCTCAGCAAAAGTGACATTCCCACTGACTGCGTTTAGTGGTTTGTTTGTTTGTTTTTTTTTAATTTCTGTTGTTGTTGGTTTTGCTTCTTTCTGTCTCTTAGGGCTTCTTTGAGCACTTTGATGATCAGGGCAGAGCAGAAGGTACTACCTCAGCCTGCGCTTGTCTGTTATGATGGTCAGTTTTACCAATACCCTCAGACCTTTTCAGTCATCGGTTGCTTTGACAATACCATCATCAACCTTTTTTGGTGACAGATCCAGAGGGCTGATCTTTGGGGCCAGGGCAGGTATGATCTCACTGGGGTCAAACTTCAGAGGCATGGTAGAGGCAGCTGGTGTCAAATGAACCCATATTCAGAATGATGGAAGCAGGTTGCACCTAGGTTCCCTCTGAGCCGAAAGCCAAAAGCCCCATCCCTTTACTTTTAATCTATATGTGTCTTTATATTTAAAGCATTTTTTTTTGTAGACAACATATCTTTGGGTCTCATTTTTTGATTCACACTGACAATCTGTTTTTTATTTGGTGCACTCAGACTATTGACATTTAATGGGATTATCAATATAGTTGGATTACTACTTATCATATTTATTTCTGTTCCCTATTTATTGTCCTTGTTCTTTATTATTTTTTTCCTCTCTCTTTCTGCCTCCTCTGGTGATCCAATTTTCTCTATTATAGCATACCACAATAGTTCTTAAAATAAAGTTTTTAGTGGTTGCCCTGGAGTTTGCAAAAATATATTTACAATTGACCCAAGTTAACTTTCAAATAGCATCACACTGGTTGGTCTAGTACCTTGCAACAATAAAATAATGCTAATTTCACCCTCCCATCCTTTATAGTATTGTTGCCATTTATTTCACTCACTCATAACTACCAATCATCAAATATATTGTTGGTATTATTTTAAATAAACTGTTCTCTGTTAGCTTAATTAAGAACAAGAATAAAAGCTTTTATTTTACTTTTTTATTTTTCTTCAATGCTCTTCCTTTCTTTATATAAATCTGAGTTTCTAACCTATATCATTTTCCTTCTTTTTGAAGAACTTCTTTAAGATTTCTTTTTTAAAATATTTTATTGATTATGCCATTCTAGTTGTCCCAATTTTTCCCCCTTTGTCTCCCTCCACCTTCACCCTCCATTCCCTCCAGCAATCACCCCCTTAGTTCATGTCCATGGGTCATTCACATAAGTTCTTTGTCTTCTTCATTTCCTATATTGCTATTAACATACCCTCATCTATTTTGTACCTACCAATTTGTGCTTCTTTATCCCTGCACATTCCCCCCACCATTCTCCTCCTTCCCCTTCCCAACTGATAACCCTCCAAATGATTCTGTTTCTTTTCTGCTTATCTGCTTAGTTTGTTTTTTAGATTCAGTTGTTGGTAGTTGTAAATTTCCATTTTAATGTTCAAAGTTTTGATCTTCTTCTTTCTTTTAAATAAGTCCCTTTTATATAAAAGTCCATTTCATATAATAATGGTTTGTGATGATGAACTCCTTTAGTTTTTTCTTATCTGGAATGCTCTTTCTCTGCCCTTTGATTCTAAATGATATCTTTGCTGGGTAGGTCCCTGCTTTTTATGACTTTCAAGATTTCTTGTCTATCCCTTCTGGCCTGCAAAGTTTCTTTTGAGAAATCAGCTAATGATCTTATGGGAACTCCCCTGTAGGTAACTATCTGCTTTTCTCTTGCTGTTTTTAAGATGTTCACTTTATCTTTAATCTTCGGCATTTTAATTATGATGTGTTTTGGTGTGGTCTTCTTTTCCTCCCTCTTGTTTGAGACACTTTGTGCTTCCTGGACTTGTATATCTATTTCCTTCACCAAATTAGGGAAGATTTCTTTCATTATTTTTTCAAATAAGTGTTGAATTTCTTGCCCTTTCTCTTCCCCTCTGGCACCCTTATGATTAGAATGTTGGTACTTTTGAAGATGTCCCAAAGGATTCTTAGCCTATTCTTCATTTTTTTTTTATTATTATTCTTTTTTCTTCTTGCTGTTCTGATTATTTTTTTTTCTTCCTTATGTTCCAAATCATTGATCTGATTCTCTGCTTCATCCACTCCACTGCTGGTTCCCTGTAAATTTTTCTTTTTTTAAAAAAAGAAAGAAAAATGCCCCAAAGTGGGGCAGCCCAATTGCTAGGTTGTGATGCTACATGTGGCACTTGCTCTGTGCTCTGATTACAGTCCCTTCCACCGCTTTCTCCAAGCAAATTGGGCCCTTCTGGTGCTGATTTCCGTGTGGGTGGGCTTGTGTATATTCTAGGACCCTGTAGATCTCTCCAACAAACTCTCCTGTGAGGCTGAGATTCTCTCCTAATACCTCAACCCCCACAAGTGTTTCAATTGGTGCTTTTAGGCTTTATTTCCCAGTGCTGGGTGCCTGCATTGCACAGTCTGTCTTGCTGACTGTTTTCTCCTGGTTTATCTGTGCGTGAATGTGTGATTGCGGTCAGCAGCCTTGTGCGCCTTGCTTGGTCTGCTCGTTGCCTCCCCACACCCAGTAACTGCTGCCTGTGCACCTGGGGTGTGCCAACCACCACCAGCGCATCCAGGACCACTAGCCACTGCTTTTTCTTGCCTGTGATCCCTCTCCACTGGCTGCTAACTCCACCCCTCTTACCGGTCTGGGTGAATGGTTGTCAGACTTACCGTACAATTAAATTTTCTATCTGTTCTGCTTCTTTTCTTGATTCTAAATTTTTCTTGTTCTTAATTTTGGTGTGAGAGGAGGCACAGTGTGTCCACCTACACCTCCATCTCAGCTGGAAGTCTAAATTTTTCTTAATTTCACTTGTGTAACCTTCATTTCTGCCTGGGTCTTTTTTTTTCTTTTTTTAAATATATTTTATTGATTATGCTACTACAGTTGTCCCATTTCTCCCCCATCATTCCCCACCACCCTGCACACCCCCTCCGACCCACATCCCCCCCTTTAGTTCATGTCCATGTGTCATAAGTTTTTTAGCTTCTACATTTCCCACACTATTCTTGCCCTCCCCCTATTTTCTACCTACCGTCTATGCTACTTATTCTCTGTACCTTTTCCCCCTCTCTCCTCCTCCCACTCCTCTCTTGCTAACCCTCCACGTGATCTCCATCTCTGTGTTTCTGCTCCTGTTCTAGATGTTTGCTTACTTTGCTTTTTAGAGGTGGTTGTTAATAATGGTGAGTTTGCTGTCTTTTTACCGTCCTACTTTTATCCTCTTTTCTTAGATAAGTCCCTTTAACATTTCACATAATAAGGGCTTCTTAAGGATGAACTCCTTTAACTTGACCTTATCTGAGAAGCACTTTATCTTCCCCTACATTCTAAATGACAGCTTTGCTGGATAGAGCAATCTTGGATGTAGGTCCTTGCCTTTCATGACTTGGAATACTTCTTTCCAGCCCCTTCTTGCCTGTAAGGTCTCTTTTGAGAAATCAGCTGACAGTCTGATGGGATCTCCTTTGTAGGTGACTGTGCCCTTATCCCTTGTTGCTTCTAGAATTCTCTCCTTCACTTTAATCTTGGCTAATGTAATTATGATGTGCCTTGGTGTGTTCCTCCTTGGGTCCAACTTCTTTGGGACTCTCTGAGCTTCCTGGCCTTCCTGGTAATCTATTTCCTTTGCCAGATTGGGGAAGTTCTCCTTTATCATTTGTTCAAGTAAGTTTTCCACTTGTTGCTCTTCCTCTTCCCCTTCTGGTACCCCTGTAATTTGGATGTTGGGATGTTTAAAGATGTCCTGGAGGTTCCTAAGCCTCTCCTCATTTTTTTGAATTCTTGTTTCTTCATTCTTTTCTGTTCGGTTGTTTCTTTCTTCCTTCTGGTACACTGCATTGATTTGAGTCCCAGTTTTCCTCCCATCTCTATTGGTTCCCTGTGCGTTTTTCTTCATTTCACTTATTGTAGCCTTCATTTGTTCATCTAATTTGTGACCAAAATAAACCAATTCTGTGAGCATCCTGATCACCAGGGCTTTGAACTGTGCATCTGATAGGTTGGCTATCTCTTGGTCGTTTAGATGACTTGGCTCTGGGGCTTTGATTTGTTCTCCCGTTTGAGCTATTTTTGTGTTTTTTTGTTGTTTGGTCTAGTCGCAGCTATTAGGTAGTGAGGGGCAGAGCCTTAGGTGTTCCCCAGGGTGTGGCAGCCCAGTAGCTGGGTAGTGACACTGTATGTGGGGGCGGGGTCCAAGAAGGAACAATGGCGTTTGCTTTGCTCTCTCTCGGATTCCAGTCCCTTCTGCCGCTTCCCCTTTGCCTGGATTTTCTGGGTGCGAATGTTAGACTGTCTGGTCAGCCAGCTGCCTTGCAGGGCCTCACTGGGTCTGCACCATTGACGCTCCATGCCTGGGGTCCGCTAGCCACCACCTGTGCACCTGTGGTCTGCTAGCTGCCGCCTGCATACCTGGGATCTGCCAGCCGCTGCTGCCTGCGCTCCTGGGTCCGCCAACCTCCACGTTTTCCTACTGCAATTCCACCCCTCTTACTGGTCTGGATGAATGGTTGTTGGACTTCCATACAGTTGAATTTTCTATCAGTTCAGGTTGTTTTCTTGTTTCTAAATCTTTGTTGTCCTTAATTTTGGTTGTGCGAGGTGGCACAGTGTGTCCACCTACACCTCCATCTTGGCCAGGAGTCTGCCTGGGTCTTTTTTGTGCTGTTGAAGTACCCAATGAGTTCCTTGAGCATCCTAATAACCAGTGTTTTGAAGTCTACATCTGATATTTGCTTATCTCTGTTGGGAACTGCCCCGCCTGGTTTCAGAAGCTGTAACCACCCGCTCCACCCCCCCATGGCTAAGGCTGAGTGAGTGACCTTCAGACCATAAGCCGCTAATGAGACAAAGCTTATCTCCCTGGCAGGGGGCGCCGCTTCTGCTCCTTTTACTTCACCCTGCCTGGCCCCCAATGCTTGATCGGTTAGTCAATGATAGGTAAGATTCCTCAATAGAAGAATGACCTAAGACAAGCACAATCAAGGGGAGCTCCCAGTGAAAGCCTGGGGGGTGGGGTATAGCAAAAGAGGACGATGGACCCTCGCCCCTTGGCTTTGACAAAGTCTGAGTCCTCATTCTGTCTGCAAGAAGCCTCCTGATCTCTTGGCTGCCTTACTTCCCCTGCCTGACTTAAGCCTGAAACAATGACAGAGGGCAGTGCAGCCCTGTGCTGGAAAGGGTGGGTTCCCTGGGTGATCAGGGCTAAGAAAGAATATATAAAATCCTGCAAAACCTGCTTTCCTAAGAATGCTCTCAATTAAATGATAAGGGTCCGAGCAGGAAATGAGTTTGTTTCCCAAAGTTTTGTAGCCTTTAGCTAACAGACCCTGACTCAGAATAAACCCTGGTAGTTCTTTGTATGCTATCTATTGTTTGATCCTTACTGCCTGACAATGATTAATGAGCTTTACCTCTATTCCTGTGCAAATTGAAAGCCAATAAAAGCTTGTCAAGGCAAGGGTCAGTGCGCTGTCCTCTTGAGAGAGTGGCCAGGCCACTCCGAGGGGCTCTCCCCCTAGAGAGAGTAGCTGTGCCATGCCTTTTCCTCCACAGGACTTGGTAGTCCATGTGAATTTGTCTCATATCTCTACCATAATGCCGAGGACACTGTGGGCCGGAGTCTGCATCATATCTCCGTTTTGTGTAGTTCTTTATCTAGAGTTTTGTTCTGTTTTTCATTTGGGCCATATTTCTTAGCCACTGCATTGGCAGCCTTTCTGTGTATTAGATAGAGCTGCTTTGATTCCTTGTCTTAGTAGCATGGCATATTGTGGAAAAGCTCACAGGTAAATTGGATGGAGTGGAGTCTCAGGGTGGGGCAACCTGAATCCCTGCTCTGCGCCTCTGTGTGGAGGAGGGCCCAGAGAAGGGACATGCTACTTCCTGGCCTCTGGGGTTTTTTTCCAGGATGAAGGTATCTCCTGACACTTGCCCTGATGTCAGTCACTTCAGTTTCTCCCCATATGGCATTAGTGCCCTTCCAGCTATTGTCCCAGTGCTAAAGCCCAGAGAGAGTGAGTATGTGTAAGTCCTAAGTCTATTGTGGGCCCTTTAAGAGGAGACTCCTGGGAATCCCACGGTTTCCTCCACTGCCCAAACCCCCACTGTTTTTTACAGTCAGAAGTTATAGGGACATATCTTCCTGATGCTGGGACATCAGGAAGTCTGGGGTGGGGCTGGGATCCCTTGCTCCCAAGGTATCCAACCTGGTTTTTATCTACCACACATGGGTGTGGGATCACCCAATCCATGTCTCCGTGCCTCTCCATGCCTCTCTGTGCCTCCCCACACCTGTCTGCATCTGCACTCCTCCTACTCACCTGGAAGAATGTGGCTTCTTTAATTCCTTGGTTGTTGAACCTCCATACAACTTGATTTGCTGATGATTCTGGGTGATATCTGTTTTATAGTCTGGTTGCAATTTTTGCTGTGTTTGCTCAAGATGAGCTGTGTTTACCTATGCCTATATCTTTAGTGGAATTCCTTTAAGATTTCTTATAAGGTATGTCTACTGGCAACAAATTTCCTCAATTTTTTTTTCTATCTAGGAAAGTTTTATTTCTAATTCACTTTTGAAGGATAAAGTCAGAGGATACAGAATTCTAGATTGATGGGATGTTTTATCACAACACTTTAAATATTTTACTACACTATCTTTTTGTCTGGATGGTTCCTGTAGAGAAATTGAATGTAATTCTTATCTTTGTTCCTCTGTAGGTAAGGTGTTTTCTCTCTCTGGCCTCTTTCCATTTTTTTCTTTGTCTTTGGTGTTCCACAGTTTGAATATGTTATGCCTAGATGGAGGGGTTTTGTTTTGTTTTGTTTTGTTTGGCACTTAACCTCCTTAACATTTTGTGAGCTTAACATTCTTTTGTGGTTTGGTCTCTGACATTAATTTGAGGAAAGTGTCAGTTATTATTTCCCCAAATAGAGCTTCTGTTCCTTTCTCTTTCTTTTTCTGGTATTCCCACTATGTGTATCTTATACCTTCCCACAGTTCTTAGTTAACCTTTCCATTTACTTCAGCCTTTTTTCTCTGTGCTTTTCAGTTTAAGAAGTTTTGATTAATATATCAAACTCATAGATTCTTTCCTCAGCTGTGTATAGTCTACTAATGAGACCATCAAAGACATTTTTCATTTCCATTATAGTGATTTTATTTTATTTATTCATTTATTTTAGCCCTATCATTCATCTTATTTTTTTAATTTATTTTCATTATAGTTGACATACAATATTATATTAGTTTCAGGAGTACAACATAGTGATTCAACATTGACATACCTTACAAAGTGATCACTTCAGTAAGTCTAGTAACCATCTGTCACCATACTTAGTTATTATGATTATTATTGACTTTATTCCCTATGGTTTATAGTACATCCCCTTGACTTATATTAAAACTGGAAGTTTATACTTTTTTCCTTTTTATTGAGTTTATTGGGGTGACACTGGTTAACAAAATTATACAGGTTTCAGGTGCACAATTCCATAACGCATCATCTGTATATCTATTACAATGATTTTAATCTATAGCATTTCTTTTTGTTTGTTTCTTAGAATGTCCATGTCTCTCCTCACATTATCTTTCTTCCATGTGTTTATTTTTTCCTTTAGATCACTTAGCATATTAATTGTAGTTTCAAATTCTCAAATTTTTAAAAGTTTATTGATTTTAAAGAAAAAGGAAAAGAGAGAGAGAGAAACATTGATGTGCAAGAGAGACATTGATTGGCTGCTTCTCATGTGTGCCCCAACCAGGGATGGAACTTGCAAACTAGGTATGCGCCTTGACCGTGAATTGAACCTTCAACCTGTTGGTGTATGGGACAACCCACTCCAACCCACTGAACCGCACCAGTCATGGCTAAATTTTTAATAAGACCAACATCCCTGTCATATCATTCTGGTTCTAATGCTTGCTTTGTCTCTTCAAACTGTGTTTTTGCCTTTTATTATGCCTTGTAACTTTTTGTTGAAAGGCAGACATGATATACTTACTAGGTTAAAAATACTTAATAGGCCTGTAGCAATGTATGTTAAGTGTGGAAGAAGGGGAAGCTTTCTATAGTCCTGTGATTAGATCTCAGGCTTTTAGTGATTCTGTGCTCCCTGGATTGTGAACTTCACAATTTCTTCTAGTGTATTTTCCACTCCCTCAGATGGTACAGGATTTCTCGAGGGCACTGGAATTGAGTGTTTCCTTTCCTTGCTGTCAGTGAAATTCTAATAACACCTCAGTAGTTTAGGCTCTGGTAAAATAGTCTCTCTTGAGGGCAGGCCTTGTTAAGAAGAACAGAAATCTGTGGCATATTTCAAAATGGTTTCTTTTCCCCTTCCCTTATCAGAAGCAGAAGGGGATTCCTCTCTAATTTTTACTATGAGAACATGGTAGAGCTCCTAGAGGTAAAAGTCACAGAAGTGTGAATCTTCCCCTCCCACCCGCCATCCCCCTCTCCCAAGCTCAAGAGTAGGTCCTTCTGGGATTTTTAACTCTCAGTCTTATCCACATTAAGCCTCATCAATTCATCAATTACACCTCATATTTTCCAACCCCAATACTGGTTTCCCCCGTGGTGGTTTCTCCTCAGTGAGTTGTGATCCTCTGTATCTAGCTCTCTCTCCAATTCTGGGCCAGCAGTTTGCCCTATCTCACTTCTCTGACAGATTTAAGGGGAGTTTCTGATTTCTCAGTTTGCTCATCTTTTTACTCTTTAGAATGGAGACAGTTTCCAAATTCCTTACATTCCAGACCAGAAATTAAAAGTCCTTTCTATTATTGTGGTAAGCCACAATATGCAAGTGTTGCTTTCCAGAACAGAAACATTATATCTGCAATAGGGAAAAGAAAATTAACTCTGCTAAAAAGCTCTCCCCTGGACTCAATAAATTCTTGCTGCATTCCAAGCAGAAGTTCTATCATATACAAAGGCCTGGAATTAGGAAAGAGAACAATTCTTTTAAGAAGTGCAAATGATCCATAAATTTAAAGCAATACTTGTGTGGTAGAATAGCAGCAAATAAGGATGGAGACATAAGCAGGAACCAGGATATGCAGGGCCTGGCTTACCTAGCTACAAAGTTTGGATTTTATTCCTCTCCCAGCCCTTGAGGACTTACAACCCACATCATTTAAAAATTATTAAAGGTGAATGGAAATGGCATGGATTGATGTATATTTTGGCACGATCACTAAGGGGATGTTAGTTTAGAAGTGCATTAATTTCAGGGGCCTGGCAACAACAAAACCAAATGAAAGGCTTTTGCAGAAACCCTATGAGAAATTATGAGAGCCTAAACTAATGCAGAAGCTGTGGGGAAAGAGAGGAGGCACAAGATGTGAGTGGTATTTAGGGTTTGCTGACAGATTGAATGCAGGAGCAGAGGGAGGTGTTGGAGTTGTGGTTCCCAGGTTTCTGGCTTGGACAAGTAAGGGGATGGTGGTACCACACAAAGACAAAGGAAGAGTACCTACTGTTAAGGAGAAAGATGACAAAATGAGTTTTGGACAAACTGAGTCTGAGATAACTGTGAGATAGCCTAATGGAGACAGATGTTTATCTGGAACCACCCTGATTCACACTCTGGAGTCTGACCTTATATAAACAGAAGTAAAAAACCACAATATGAATGAAGGGAAAGACTTTGAACACAAATTTTGAAATAGCCAACACTCAAGGTAGTACTGAGGGAAAGAAACCCTGAAAAAGACTGAGAAGCAGAGAAGCGGGTGGTCTGTCTGTTAGAGCTATTTTAATACAATTCTGTATTCACAACAACCAAAGTTTAAGGGCAAACTGACAACACTGCATTCTCTCTCTATGAATTCTGGTCCACTCTTAAAACGCATCCACATTCCTGAGACTTTTCACTCCTTACTTCCTCTTGTGAACTTCACCCCCCTGTCCTATCGACCACCAAAAATCCCCCTCACTTTTCAGGAGCAGCTGGAATAGGAGCCTTGGAAGTTTCTGGACTGGGTCCCTCTTTCTTTGTGTCCCTTTCTCATGCTCACAGTTCAGTTTCCCCTCTCAATGGTGTATACTGAAGGCTGTATCTTACTCATCTTGCATCCTCAAGACATAGTGCACACAGAGTGTACACATGCAGGAAGACTATGCAGTCCTCCCAGTTTCTCGCGTGCTTCCAGAGAAATTCCTGGTCCCACACCTTCCACGTCTCTCGTTTATAAGTCTTCTCTAGGCTGCCTCGGCTGAAGTCACATGGGGAAACCCGTTCCAGACACAGATGGTTTTTTTGCACCAGGTGTCAGGATAGCCACCAAGCCACCACTATCCAGCCTCGTCCACACCCTCTCCAGCCTCCGGGCTGAGACCTGCTGCTACCGCCAGAGCGCGCGACGGTGCCCAGCCCTAGCAAGCTCTCGCAAACCCCGCCTTCACGCCCCGGTTGGTGCCAAATGTTTGGGGCGCATGCTCCACCCACGCAGCACCCGCGCCACGCCCCCTGTGTGGAGCACTTGGCCTATCCGGGTTGCACGCTCCGGAGGCCCGCGCCGGATGCACGCCCCTCGCTGAGCAGAACCGGAGGGCATGGCGAACCAGGTATTGCAGGCCAAGCCGTGGGCCGGAGTCTGAGGTTGGGAGGGAAAGAAAGCGTAGGGTGGAACCAGATCTCTGGACCTCAGAGCTGGACCTCTGAGCTGAAACGGAGCCTCGGGGCAGCGGTTCAGTAGGAGGAAGCTTTGTTTGACTTGGGAGGGTTTTGCTGCTTCTGGGCGACCGGAACTGCGTGGGGGAGATCCGGAGAGTGGTCGGTGCGGTCGGCGCTATTCTGGGGATATCGCTGAGGAGGGGCCCCAATTTCCCTACGCGAAAATGAGTGCAGGAGGTTCTTTTGTTCAAGTTATTTCATGAATAAAGTTGATGAGATGCCGTAGGAACGTAACTTTTGTTTTTATTAAGTGGCCTGTGGGATCATTGGTTTCCTTATTCCTCATTTTGCATAAAGTCGCACGTAGAGCCTATCCAGGACTTACTGCAACTTACCCAGGGTCATACTTGCGGGTGGCTAACCTGTGACCAGAGCCTGTGCTCCTAACCTCTAGGTTGCTTGTGTTTCGTGAGAGTAATTCAAAATCGAGGCATTATTATGCCACGGAGGAACGTATTTTAGGAAGACTCCCAGATCCCCTTGGGTAACATTTTTGAGTATTTAGGCTCCAGAGCTTTTTATCCTCCTTTAATCCACACAGGTATGGTCCCCAGTTTACAGACCAAAAACTGAGGCCTAGAGGTTAGTAGTGCTTCGTGGTCACTCTTAAGAATAGTGGGCCCAGATTCCAGTCCAGGTCTGTCCCAGTGCAACAGGCCATCCCAGTTCCTGAAACACACATTAGACAATAAAGGTAGGAAATACGAATAACATGAATAATTAGTCTAAAATTGCTTTGCAGATTTTAGAAATTTTCTAGAAACATTTATGGCCTTAAATGTTGGCGTTGAAAAGAAATGGTAAACTCCAGAGGTCTTTTAGACTTAACAGATTGGCACTTAATTTTCTTTATTACCAAGTGTCTTTGTTTAGAGCAGGTGAAAAATTATAGTTCCTGTTATAATTCAAATGTTGAGGTAAGGCAATTGCCTGTGATTTAGAGTGGAGCTTTCTTTTGGTTAGAATAGTCATTGAAAGGAAGAGTTTAAACTCCTTTCAAATATTCTTTAAAAGTCAGGCAGGGGGAGTAAAACTTATATTATGGATGAACTATTTAGTCTTGTTGCTTCAGATCTCTAGTGTATGTGACCTCATTGTTAGTATTCTGAATTTTGACATTTGCAATTTATGGTCCATTAAGGTGAAAAAGGATTCCGATGCAATGCCTGAATTTTTTGTACTGTCAAATTTAACATCTACATTTTAATTTTAAAAGCAAAATTTCTGGCTTCACCGATTTACACAGGCCACTGGTCTGTCTGTATCTCCGATGTGCTGCAGGACTTTTTAAAATATGTAATCCCTGACTATTTAGTCAGGGGCACTGACCTCTTATCCTTTAAATTGTGTTAAAAAATGATGACAACCAATACAATAGCAATCTGATGTGAATGAACCAAAATGATACCTGTTTTTGCTCTGGCTGGGCAGTTCATGTGGTTAGAGTGTCCAGCCAGTATGCTGCAGTTTCAGGTTTGATCCCCGGTCAGGGCACATAGAAGAATCAAACAATGAACGCATAAATAAGTGGAACATCAAATTGATGTTTCTCTCGCCCCCTCCCTCTTCCTCTTTCACGCCCCCCTTTCCTCTCTAATATCAGTTTTTAAAAAAAGTACACATATTTTTTGTCAGATTGGTGAAAAATACAAAAATACGCAACACAGAATTTCAGTAATTAGTTTATGTGTCATGAGATGGAAAAGATTGGAAATCACTCTTCTATATAATTCAACTCTTCCTTCACTCTTTGTTTTATTGCTGCTAGTAACTATTAATTTGTTTTTGCAAAGCTGCCCTGTGCCAAAGACTGTATTAGGGGCTTTATATCACTCTCACTCACTCTTCACAGTCACTTTGTATGTAGGTGTTTTATCATGATTTGTAATTCTCCCTTCTCCTTTGTTATCCCAGTTAAAAAGTGATGCTTTCTCAAACTCACCAACCAAAGTTAACGCTCTTCTCCACTTTCTGCATTCTGAGCACTTTGTGCCTCTCCCTTTAAATCACACTTTTTATAATTATTAACTTTCCAGTCTCCTATAAACCCAGTGGTTTTCAACCTTTATTCTGTCAACTTGTTTCATAACCATTATGTAAACTGCTTAAAACCTTCCTCACTACACTTGATTCTCTGGCAGTGGAGGGGGTGAACTGACTAGAATCTTTGAGGCAACACTATACTATAGAAATATAGTACAACTCACATATGTGATTTTAATGTTTCTATTAGTCATATTAAAATGGCATTAAAATTGGATTAAAATTTAATATATTCAAAATACTATCTCAACCTCTAATCGGTATTTTTTAAATATTACCGAAATACTACCTTTTTGTACTAAGTCTTCAAAATTTGAGTGTACTTTGCACTTACTGCTTAACTCAGTTCAGACTGGCCATTTTTCAAGTGCTCAGTAGCCACAGGAGGCAAGAGATTACTGTATTGGGTAGCACAGTTAAAAGGATAGGTGTCGTTTTTTGAAGTTTTCCCATTCTGATGCTCCTTACATTCCTTCCCATTCCTGCAGTTGTGCCTGAGCAAAAGAATTTTGTAGGGCACATGTTAAACGTTCAGATTCCGCGTGGGCTCTATGCTGGACCTAATGAATCAGATTCTCTTGGAACCTGTATTCTCAACGTGTTCCTGCTTATGCACTGTAGAGGGTCATGAAATACTAGATGCATAAAACTGTTCAACCAAAAGAGACTTTTTTACATCTGACCATGTAGTCATCTAAATTAAATATTTTAATGAATATTATTTATATGAAATCTAAAAACATGCTAAATAATTCTCCATATCACTTAGAGATACATGTTTCTTTGTGAATCTGTGGTATACTTCCTAAGATTAAAATTCATCAGTACCTAAATTAACTAATAAGCAGTTCGTTATTAGTCCAGGTGAATAAGCAACTGTTTTCCTCCCCCCACCCTCCCATTTCAGGTGATCAGGTGCAAGGCTGCAGTTGCCTGGGAGGCTGGAAAGCCCCTCTCCATAGAGGAGGTAGAAGTGGCACCCCCAAAGGCTCATGAAGTTCGAATTAAGGTAATTCACATCTGAGGCAATGGAAAAGGAGACTTAAAATTAGGTCTCTGGGTAGATGAATACTCTGAATTCTTCAGAGGATAAATCCCAAAGGAGAGTGTCGAGAACAAGGTGTGGAAAGTCAACCAACCTTAGAATCACAGCCTCCTCCTCTCAGTTTGTCCCTCTCACCTTTGCACACCGTCCTCCACCTTTTAGCTTTGATGTTGGGCTGCGCAGCCTTCCCCAGGGATCGCTGCAGTACTGCATTTTATTTATGTGGCCTAGGTTTAAGGTGACTTTGTAGGATATTCCCCTTTCTTCTGCTCCCATAACTTAAAAATGTATAGTGACACATCAGAAACAAAAGAAGAAATTATCTTCAGTTTTGTTTGAGGAGACTTCAAATATGACTTTGGAAGAAGCTCCTGATCGATAGAATAACAGTCAAGTGAGGTCAGCCTGATTAGAGAGCTTTAAATACCCTCCCAGACAGGGCCCGAGTTCAGGGGATGCATTCATTACTGCAGTGCTGCTTAATCTCCGCTATGGCAGAGACAGGGAGTTATCCCAGGAGAAAGGCATGTTGCACAAGGCAACCAGTTGGATGTTTTTAACATCCTGCTCTGTGTTTGTTTTCATATAAAGTTAATGGTTTAAATTTGTGATCATTGAATAAAACTAACTTTTTAGAAAAATCAGCTCTTTTTGCTGTAAATTAGAGTAAACGCTCACCACCCCAACTCCAAATGCACAGCACCTGTATGTGAACTGGCTTACGCTCCCAGGTTAACATGTGTTAGGTCAGGAAGCACAGAGTCAGGTAACTTTTTAAGGTCCTTTTCAGCCCAGACCCAGAAATCTGAAATCTTAAAATAGTTAAATTCAGAAATTAACCTGATTGTGATTCTGCCCCTGGAAAAGAAAATGTTTGTCCTGAATGTCCTGCATGGAGCACACTGAGTTAAGCTGTCTTCCCTAGGACACTGCTAACAAATAGCACAGAGTGTTACATTGTAAATGGGTCTGTAGATAAAAAGCAGAGAAGCGTGAATACACTCTAAGACTTTTCCTTTCTGTGCTCTTTTAGTGGTTTAGAAAGAGAGCAGATACTGGAAAGTGAGAGAGAGAGGTATAAAGGGCTTAATGGAAGCAAAATTTGTGTGCGTGTGGCTGCTAAAAGGGAGTTGGTTCCACTAAAAGCTCCGCGTTTTGGTGCACACCAGCAGGCTGGCATCTTTCAAAAATTGTCCAGGCCTTTTTAGAGATCATGCTCCCCAGCAGTTGTGAAGAGGCCCGCAGTGAGACGGCCGTGCACGCTGCACGCAGGTACCATTCCTCCTCACACCCCCAGGCACAAGTGCCCGCACAGTCTCCTTGCTTTGTCTTACCAAAATGCGCTGAAAAGGAGAGTGGTGCACTGTCTTTCCTGGCATGTAAGTAAACTAGTACACCTATGTACTGCTTTTTTAAAAACCTGCCAGTGCTAATTGTTAAGACACCATCTACTTGTAAGCACATACCAGTGTCAGGGAGGTTAGAATATGAAAAGAAATGTATCTCAGAATAAATGAAATACGGTATTTAAGGAAAAGTGCCTTTCCTTTGACCGCTGCTTCACTCTGAGCTACATGCACACACACTCTTACACACTCTCTGTTTGAATATCCTGGTAGGTCATTGCCACTGCAGTGTGTCACACGGACGCCTACACCCTGAGTGGGGCTGATCCAGAAGGGAGTTTTCCAGTGATCTTGGGCCACGAAGGTGCTGGAATTGTGGAAAGTGTTGGCGAAGGAGTTACTAAACTGAAAGCAGGTAAGAGGGTATTTGAGCCACTTATTTTACAATTTTGGCTTATTTCTATAGGGAACTAACATTTCTGATAAGCTACATGTTGTTTATTTATGAGTAAGTTATCGCCTAAGAAAGTTGTCAGGACTGATTTTATTTCTCAGGAAGCACAAACGGGAGGGCAAAAGTGGATTGGTAGTCATTTGTGTGGAAAATAATACAGTAATTAATACATAATAATACAAGAATATAAACACTGTTTTGCGTACTCACAACTGTAGACCTCCTTTTGCCCACACTGTATTTGATGGCGTTTTTCCCTCTGATTTGCAGACTGCTGTTCATCTGAAGCAGTTAAAAACCTTTCCAAAACCAGTTTTGCGCAGTTAAGCAAGAATTTTTCAGAGTGGATCAGTGAGTCAGTATTTTGAGGCACAGGACTCCTTGTTCTCCAGATACTATTTTAAAAGTTCCCTTTAACAAAAATTCTGACTTGCATTTTCTGCAGAGTCAGGCAGTATCCGAATGATGTTGGGTAGGTGAAGTTCTAAGCTTTGAAGTTGCTGACTTTCCCGAAGCGAATGAGTTGACAGGAATAGGAATTTGCAGGGGCTGATACACTTACTTAGAAACAGATGCCACCTCTTCAGGATAAAGCCTTTGCGTTTGTTTTCCAGGTGACACTGTCATCCCACTTTACATCCCACAGTGTGGGGAATGCAAATTTTGTCTAAATCCTAAAACAAACCTCTGCCAGAAGATAAGGTTAGTATCATTTTATTTTATTCTTAAAATGAGGTCATCTTAATGATAAGTGTATAGCTGTGTATACAGCACATTCTGTATGAATTACTTCATTCCCCCTTTATAACAACTTCATTATCATCGTTGTATCCCAGTTTTCATAGGTGAGAAAGACTCAGAAATTAAGTGGTTTGCCAAGTATCGTCATCTATTAAGAGAGAAAACTGAATTTTCTGAACTCATTCTCTTCCCATAATACTAGGCTAAGCTTGCCAACATGTGAAATAAGGAGGGACATGCTTATGAAATTGAATGGAATCATTTTTATGTCCATTTTATTGTCCATGAAACCGAGCTAATAAAACTTATTTTATAAGATAACTGGGAAGTCTACAGTGGGAAGACTACAAGAGATAACATAACCCCTTAACACAGAAAAGGTAGTTACTTTATTGAGGTAAGGTAAAACAGCTGTTAAAGAACTACTTTCAGGCAGTTTATGATTTTCTTGTTTAGGTCAAACAAACTTACAATAAAGTACTGAAAGTATACAAATGTCATATGTGCAGCTCAATGAATTTTTCTGTATATACATACCTAATGGTTATAACCATCACACAGATCAAGACAGAGAGCTCGCCCTGGCCAGTGTGGCTCAGTGGGTTGGAGTGTCATCCTGTAACCGAAGGGTGATGGGTTCGACTCTCAGTCAGGGCACGTACCTAGATTGAGGGTCCAGTCCCCTGTCTGGGTACCTACAGGAGGCAACCAGTCAATGTTTCTCTCACATCAACGTTTCTCTTCCTTCCTCTCTCCCTTCTTCTGTCTCTAAAGCAGTGAGAAAAAGGTCCTTGGGTGAGGATTGAAAAAAAGAGAGAGAGAGAGCCCTTCCAGCATCCCACAGAGTCCTTTATGTCCCTTCCAAGTAAACACCTGCCTCCCTCAAAGGTTGCCACCGTTGTGATTTCTTTCACTGTGGCACTTCTTACAAATAGAGTTATGCATTGTGTGCTCTTGTCTGGTTTCTTTCATTCACAACATCTGGGAGATGTATCCAAGTCGCTGTGTCCTACCTCCATTCAAGTACCCCTGGCATTGGAATGCTGAGTCATAGGGTACACTCTTGCCAGCAGTGCGTTGGGGATCCGTTTGTTCTTGCATTTGTTTTCTAATGCCGTCAACAAAATTAGTTTATATTTTTGGAAAACAAGATTCCATGTTTTATAACATAAATCCCGTTACTTTTAGCAAAGTTAGAATAACAATAAAAACTAGTTGTTTTCAAAGAGAATTTCAAATAGCCTGAAAATTTTTGCCTCATGGAAATGGGCATTCTGTAGCTGTCTGTAACCTTTTAGAGGGACAAGTCTTTTCACAGCTTAAAATGTGTCCTATGTCACCTTTGCTTGTGATCTCCTCCAGGAAGAAGTGACTACTTACTAAGGAGGGCTAAACAAACAAGTTGTCATATACAGAGATAACAGTTACTTATAGTAGACCTTTGTCACCTGTTCGCTCTGTGTTTCTGGTCATATTTTTGTTTTTCTCTCAAAGGACATGCATTTCCTCTTGAATCCAGAGGCAATCCATTTCTCTTTCTCTGTATTTATTTATTCATATATATTCCAAAGGATTTGTCCATGAGGATACATCAAATTATTGTGTATTTTTATTATAAGTTACATATTTATTCAGCACCATGTGCCAGGCACAGTGTTAATGCTTTATGTAACGTCTCATCTGATGTGTTAGCAATCTCTGCATTTCTAGGGAGGAAGCTGAGGCACCAAGGTTCATTAACTTGCCCAGGATCACACAGGATTTGAGCCCAAGTGTGTGTGACTTTAAGGCTCATTCTCCTAAGCAAGACATTGTATCACCTATATATTTAGGATATCAAAAATAATTTTTGTTACCATATTGGTTGCCTTTGTGAATTTGTTTTCCCACCCCCGTCCTCTTTGCTATAACCAACTACACAAGCAAAAAACTAAGTGAAGAGAAAAAAACAGCTTGAATCCTTGAGGACTGGTATACTTTTGAAAAAGTCCTCCTGAAAGATCTAAGTTACCCAGTTTGTCCGCCTGTTTTCCTCAGCCGAATGGATCGCTGTGTGTGGGTGCTGCTTGTGTGGGTGCTGCATTGGGCTCTGTGCTTTGTGAAGTTACATTTGTTCAGAGTTCTAGGATGGAATTTTAAAATAATTTCATCTGATCCGTAAGTTGTACTAGTTAAAAATTATTTTAATGCTCTGATAATAAGATCCAGAAGGATACTGAATGTTGGAAAAGATATGTAAGATTTAAATCTCATAAGTTCCCCTAATAAGGCATTGCTAAAAGATACTAAATTATTACTACATATATTAAAATTTGGACTTTTGGTCTTAGCATACTCTTTTTTTTATTAGTCATGATTTTTAAAACTAATTTCTTCTTCTTAAGGGTTTTAGGAAACCTAATTCTACCCTGCCTTTTTCCTTTCCTATTTTCTTCAGAGTCACTCAAGGAAAAGGATTAATGCCAGACGGCACTAGCAGGTTTACTTGCAAAGGAAAGACAGTTTTACATTACATGGGAACCAGCACATTCTCTGAGTACACAGTTGTGGCCGATATCTCTGTGGCTAAAATTGATCCCTTGGCACCTTTGGATAAAGTCTGCCTCCTGGGTTGTGGCATTTCAACTGGTTATGGAGCTGCTGTGAACACTGCCAAGGTAAGTGTTAGCCTGGCTTTTAGCTTCGCCTTCTGATTTGATAAAACAAAACTTTGTTGGAATAATGAAGTCATCCCAATCTGTAAGAAACCTAGTGATTTGCTCTGACTGGTGTGGCTCAGTGGGTTGGGCATCATTCTGCAAATAGAACAGTTGCCAATTTGATCCCAGGTCAGGGTACATGCCTGGGTTGTAAGCCAAGCTCCCAGTTGGGGCAGCTGATCAACCAACAGATGTTTCTCTTGCACATCGATATTTATCACCTTTGTCAGTGTTTTTTTTTTGTTGTTGTTGTTTTTTTACTTTTTTTAAATTTATATATCTTTAGAGGGGAAGGGCGGGAGAGAAGGAGAGAAACATCAATGTATGGTTGCCTCTCGTGCGTCTCCTGTTGGGAACTGGCCTGCAACCCAGGCATGTGCCCTGACTGGGAATCAAACCGGGATCCCTTGGTTCACAGGCCCGCACTCAATCCACTGAGCTACACCAGCCAGGGCTGTCAGTGTTTCTTTCCCTCTCTTTTTCCCTCCCTTCTCCTCTTTCTAAAAAAAATTAAATACAATCTTAAAGACGGAGGGAGGGAGGGAAGGAAAGAAAGAAACCTGGTGATTTTCTTGACTTCTGTTTAAGGAGTACCTCATAGAATGTCTTCTAATAGGTGGAACCTGGCTCTACTTGCGCCGTCTTTGGCCTAGGAGGAGTTGGACTGGCGGTTATCATGGGCTGTAAGGTGGCTGGCGCCTCCCGGATCATTGGTGTGGACATCAATAAAGATAAATTTGCAAGGGCCAAGGAGTTTGGAGCATCTGAATGTATCAGCCCTCAGGACTTCAGTAAACCCATCCAGGAAGTGATCATTGAGATGACTGATGGGGGAGTGGACTATTCCTTTGAGTGTATTGGCAATGTGAAGATCATGGTGAATACGCTTGGTTTCATTCCTTTCTCTTTCTCCATTGTGTGTGTGTTTGTATATATCTGCTTTTTTAATGGAATTTTCTTAATCGAGATTTAAAATTGTTTTGTTTTTGGAAAGGAAAAGTCTCTTGTAAGAATTATTCTAATAGAAGAAAGGAAAAATAATGATTTGAAGTACAAGTAGGAAACGACACAAGAATGGCTCAGGAAAGGATTAAGAAAATGTTTCTTTGCCCTTCAGTGTATGTCAGACCTTAGAGGATGTCTGCTTAAGCAAAGGGCAAAACGATGCCATTGTGGAGAGCATGAGCTTTGAAATCAGATAGGCATCCACACACTAAGA
The DNA here is from genome assembly GCA_004027475.1 of Anoura caudifer. NCBI lineage: Eukaryota > Metazoa > Chordata > Mammalia > Chiroptera > Phyllostomidae > Anoura > Anoura caudifer. Next base: position 8,152 of record PVKU01012340.1, on the reverse strand, counting down.
CAATGGTCGTGGGCAGTGAGCTGACTTCTCTAAACCTGAGTTTCCTCACATGTGAAATATGGACAGTGACACAAACTAGACATTCAGCAAAAATATTGGTGTTCTCCGCCTGCTTGTTGTATTAAAGTGTTTGGAATTTTGAGGTAGCATTTACTTTTAAAAATGGACAGCAAGTAAAAGCTTTAAATTCCCTCACTTCGTGTTACTGTTTAGCCAAGTTAGTAAATTTTTAAATACCTGTTAATACACTGAACATTCCATTTGATCATTTTGTTAGCATTTTTTTAGAAAGCTTTGTGAAACCACCCTCTCCCCGCAGAAGTTTCTGGGGCAGCTGATGTTCTCGGCACAATGCACTGACTTCTGTGTTTGGTCCCCTCTCCCCCTGCAGAGAGCAGCGCTGGAGGCCTGCCACAAAGGCTGGGGTGTGAGCGTGGTGGTGGGCGTAGCCGCTTCAGGTGAAGAAATCGCCACTCGTCCATTCCAGCTGGTAACAGGCCGCACCTGGAAAGGCACCGCCTTTGGAGGTAATTTGTCGGATGGGATGAGTACATTTTCTCATTTCCACTGGCAGTGTTTTAATTCCAGGCCAATTTTCTTGTTTTAACAACAATTTTTATGGGTTAATTTCTCATCCTGAGTTGTTGCAGGCAACGCTATTTTAATAGAAGTGTTTCACACTCAATCAGTATTTTCCCCTGGAGCTGCGGAGGTATTCAGCTTCTCCTGAGGCTCAAGACAACATTTTACACACTTAAAAAAATATAGTTAGGGGTAGGTCAGGTATGAGAGGCTGGTTGCAGGGTAAGCAAACTACGGTGTCATCCATGCTGTGTCATTTTGTGGAGGTTGTAGGGAACCGCTTCACGAGACGTGGAAATGTGGCCAAGCACCCACATGGAAATCCAGTGGGGGACATGGCGGCACACAGGATCGCACCCGTGAAGAAGTTCTTCCGTGGGAAATCAGGCCTGCATTATACCTCAGCTGCTTTGTGACTTGCTCTTGCTAAAACTCTCTCAGCCTGAGTTCAGGCAGCAAGCCCTTGCTGCAGATCTTTAAACTAACTTCCTAAAGTCTGTGCTAACTCTCCCAAGGACTGAAGTGTAACCAGACCTGTTACTTTTATCGTTCCCTTGCATTTGCAACATTTTTCAATGGACTGAATTTATGAGTTTGGGTCATCGCAGCCCTTGGGTGCCTCCTTGTCTTAATCCTTATTTGCACTTTATGACGTATATGGAAGTTGTTTTCTTATCACATTTGAAAACTGCAAATAGTAGGTTTCACAGGCTTAACAGCTACAATTGATTTCAAAAATAAAAAAGGGGGAGGTGTTGGGAACCGCCCTGCCTGGCTTCAAGAGCTGCAACCACCACCACCCGCCCCATGGCTAAGGCTGAGTGAGTGACCTACAGACCATACGCCACTAAGGAGACAAAGCTTATCTCCCTGGCAGGGGCGCTGCTTCTGCTCCTTTTACTTCACCTTGCCTGGCCCCCAATGCTTGATCGGTTAGTCAATGATGGGTAAGATTCCTCAAGGGAGAAATGACCGAAGACAAGCACAATCAAGGGGAGCCCCCAGGGAAGGACTTGGGGGGCTACAGCAAAAGGGGGGTGATGGATCCTCACCCCTTGGCTTTGACAAAGCCTGAGTCCTCATTCTATCTGTGAGAAGTCTCCTAATCTCGTGGCTGCCTTACTTCCCCTGCCTGATTTAAGCCTGAAACAATGACAGAGGGCGGTCCTACCCTACCTGGATAGGGCAGGTTCCCCAGGTGATCAAGCCTAAGAAAGAATACAAAAAATCCTGTGAAACCTGCTTTCCTAAGAATGCTCTCAACTAAATGATAAGGGTCCAAGCAGGAAAGGAATTTGTTTCCCCAAGTTTTGTAGCCTTTAGCTAACAGACCCTGACTCAGAATAAACCCTCGTAGTTCTTTGTATGCTATCTATTGTTTGATCCTTACTGCCTGACAATGATTGATGAACTTTACCTGTATTCTTGTGCAAATTGAAAGTCAATAAAAGCTTGTCAAGGCAAGAGTCAGTGCGCTGTCCTCTTGAGAGAGTGGCCAGGCCACTCTGAGGCGCTCTCCCCTTGAGAGACTAGCTGTGTGTCCCTTGTCCTCCACAGGATTCGGTAATCCGTGTGAATTTGTCTCCTATCTCATCCATGATGCCTCGGACACTGCGGGCCAGTGTCCACATCAGGAAGTTATAGGCATGTTTCACTCATTTTTCCGGAGTGTGCAGTGATCATCGCATGGAATAATACCTCTGTCCAAATAGTGCTGATTTCAGCTGTACCCAATACTAAATCTTAAACTGAAAACTTAAAATTAGACACCACCTTACAGCACAATTGAAAAGCTGCCAGACCTGATGATTTTTCCTTTGATCCTAAAAAGTGCATAGTTGTTTGGAGTTGCCTAAGTTCTGATAGGTTTTTTGTTTGTTTGTTTTAATATATTTTATTGGTTATGCTGTTACACTTGTCCCATTTCTCCCCACCATGCACACCCCCTCCCACCCACATTCCCCTCCTTTAAGTTCATGTCCATGTGTCATAAGTTCTTTAGCTTCTACATTTTCCACACTATTTTTGCCCTTCCCCTGTCTATTTTCTACTCACTGTCTATGCTACTTATTCTCTGTACCTTTTCACCCTCTCTCCTCTTCCCACTCCTCTGTTGCTAACCCTCCATATGATTTCCATTTCTGTGGTTCTGTTCCTGTTCTAGTTTGCTTAGTTTGCTTTTGCTTTAGGTGTGGTTGTTGATATCTCTGAGTTTGCTGTCTTTTTACTGTCATATTTTTTATCTTCTTTTTCTTAGATAAATCCCTTTAACATTTCATATAATAATAAGGGCTTGGTGATGATAAACTCCTTTAACTTGACCTTATCTGAGAAGCACTTTATCTGCCCTTCCATTCTAAATAATAGCTTCACTGGCTAGAGCCATCTTGGATGTAGGTCCTTGACTTTCATGACTTGGAATACTTCTTTCCAGTCCCTTCTCTTTTGAGAAGGTCTCTTTTGAGAAATCAGCTAACAGTCTGATGGGAACTCAGACTGTGCCCTTATCCCTTGCTGCTTCTAGAATTCTCTCCATTTTAATCTTGGCTAATGTAATTATGATGTGCCTTGGTGTGTTCCTCCTTGGGTCCAACTTCTTTGGGACTCTCTGAGCTTCCTGGACTTCCTGGAAGTCTATTTTCTTTGCCAGATTGGGGAAGTTCTCCTGTATTATTTGTTCAAGTAAGTGTTCCACTTGTTGCTCTTTCTCTTCCCCTTCTGGTACCCACTATAATTCAGATGTTGGGATGTTTAAAGATGTCCTGGAGGTTCCTAAGGCTCTCCTCATTTTTTTGAATTCTTGTTTCTTCATTCTTTCCTGTTTGGTTGTTTCTTTCTTCTTTCTGGTCCACTCCATTGATTTGAGTCCCAGTTTTCCTCCCATCACTACTGATTCCCTGTGTGTTTTCCTTCATTTCACTTAGTGTAGCCTTCATTTGTTCATTTAATTTATGGCCCGAATCAACCAATTCTGTGATTATCCTGATCACCAGTGCTTTGAACTGTGCATCTAATAGATAGGTTGGCTGTCTCTTGGTGGCTTAGATGAATTGGCTCTGGGGCTTTGATCTGTTCTCCATTTGAACCATATTTTTGGGGGGTGGGGGTCTGGTCTCACCTGTTATGTAGTGAGGGCCGGAGCCTTACGTGTTCCCCAGGGCGGTGCAGCCTAGTTGCTGGGTTGTGATGCTGAATGTGGGGGTGGGGTCTGAGAGGGAACAAGGGCACTTGCTCTGCTCTCTCTCGGATTCCAGTCCCTTCTGCCTCTTCCCCTTTGCCTGCATTTATCTGCATGTGAATGTAGGACTGTCTGGTCAGCCAGCCACCTTGTGTGGCCTCACTGGGTCTGTCCATTGCCACCCATGCCTGGAGTCCACTAGCCGCTGCCTGTGCTCCTGGTCTGCCAGCCTCCTCTTCCTCTTGCCTCGACTCCGCCCCTCTTACTGGTCTGGATGAATGGTTGTTAGACTTCCATACAGTTCAATTTTCTATCAGTTCTGATTGTTTTCTTGTTTCTAAATCTTTGTTGTCCTTAATTTTGGTTGTGCGAGGAGACACAGTGTGTCCACCTGTGCCTCCATCTTGGCCAGAAGTGATGGGTTTCTTTAAAAAAATATATTTTCACTATCCTCTTAAGAAAAAGATCACATGGCATGAGTTTTCAATGATCTGTGTTTAACAAGTATCTGTTAACATCCCCTGGCTTTTATTATGCCAGGTTTTTGAAAGATGAAAAGATTACAATAGTATACTAAAATGAAAAGTTTGGCCAAAGTTTTCCTTCTTTATACTGTACAATTTGCTGTAGAAATGTCAAACTGATCAAACCCTCCTTTCCAAATCCATGGATGTATGCTGAACTTGAGTGTCTTAGAAGAGACTTACTTCTAAAGCCACATGTGCAACTCAGAGGCATCATCTCAGGATCCACAGCTGGGTTTGAAGGGCTTCTAAGCCTGGGTGACTGAGCCAGGGGGCTAGTAGAAACCTCTTAACCAAAACCTCATCCTAACACAGTGCTGTTTGGGAAATAAGCTGGAGCACTGGGGCCGCAGGGTGTTGTTAAAATATGACACACAGATGTAAATAGAAATTCTGGTCTAGAGTTGTAGTTGTCTCAGTTAACAGGAGTTTTAAAAGAGAAAGAAAAAGCCCACAACTTGGTAGAAGATATAAGGAGGGAGATTTGGGAAAAGCTCAAAGGAGGTTTGAAATATGGTCAAAAGCATCCCTGATTTAAAAAGTAGGAAGGTTCCCTGGCTGGTGTGGCTCAGTGGATTGAGCACTGGCCTATGAAGCAAAGGGTCGCCAGTTTGATTCCTAGTCAGGGTATATGCTTGAGTTGCAGGCCTGGTTCCCCAGTAGAGGGCGCTCGAGAGGCAACCAAACATTGATGTCTATCCCCTCTTTTCTCCCTCCCTTCCCCTCTCTCAAAAAATCTTTTTAAAAAAAATAAATAGAAGAAAATAAGTAGGAAGGCTCTTTTGTTGATTTATTGCTTCTTTCAATAACAAGTAAAAACTTGAAGCACCTGATATTCTACTTTGCTTTCAGTTTCATTTTTCTATTCTGAGATGCTATCTCTATTCATTGTTGAATTTAAAACCAAAGAAATAGCCGTGGCTGGTGTAGCTCAGTGGACTGAGTGCTGGCCTGTGAACCAAAGTGTTGCTTATTCGATTCCCAGTCAGGGCACATGCCTGGGTTACAGGCCAGTTCCCGGCAGGGGATGCACGAGAGGCAACCACACACTGATGTTACTCTCCATCTCTCCTTCCCGTCCCCTCTAAAGATAAATAAATAAAAATTTTTTTAAAAAAGTTAAATTTATATATTAAAAAAAAATAGTCATGTGTCACATCAATATTTTTCTTCCTTGAATTTCATTATTATAGAAATCTTTGTTGTTGTGGACCTGATAAATAAGCTTGTTCTAAGACTCACAGAGTCCTATCCTGGGTAGTCTGGAGATCTAAATTGAGACTTAATGAGATTTTAATAAATAAGTACAGAAAAAGGAAAATACTAAGAAGGCATTTACTTTTTTCTTAACTAATGATGCACATTAAATTTTGTCTTATCTCTATACTAATTTTGAAGTTTTTCATTTGTCTGCAATGAAAAAAAATTTATTGTCAAGGTCTTTGTTTAACCCACAAAGTAATGAGCATACTGTAGAGACTTGTTGAAGAAATTAATGAATAGATGTTATGATTTCTTTTAGGATGGAAGAGTGTAGAATGCGTCCCAAAGTTGGTGTCTGAATATATGTCCAAAAAGATAAAAGTTGATGAATTTGTGACTCACAATCTGTCTTTTGATCAAATTAACAAAGCCTTTGAACTGTTGCATGCAGGAAAGAGGTAAGCTTCCTATTTAGTTATATATTATGGAATATAGGAAGGATTTGAGGTGTATGGAGGAAGAGGGTTAAAAAGAATACAGTTTTGCCCTGGCCAGGTGCTTAGTTAGTTGTCCCATACACAAAAGGTTGCAGCTTTGACCCTTAGGGCACACATCTAGGTTATGGGTTCCATCCCCAGTTTGGGATACTTACTGGGAGCAACCGGTCGGTGTTTCTCTCTCACATTGATGTTCCTCTCTCCCCTTCTTCTCTCTAAAATCAATAAACACATCCTTAGATGAAAGCTTTAAAAATATACTTATAATTTTAATGTTCTTAAAAGATACTGTTGAAAACCTATGTGTATTGTTTCTGTCTCTTAACAGCATCCGAACTGTTGTAAAGTTTTAAATTCAGAAGAAGAAAATATGTCCATCCTTATAACTGAATCATGCGATCTTATTGGAGCAGCAAGAAAAGCAGGGAGAAGCTCTTCCAAGTTCATAGCCTCTTGGACTTTCCGTAACCTACTCTAGGGAATAATGTTTTCTGTATAATTAACATATCTCCAGGGATAAGGCTAATACCATCATAGATCTGTTTTTTAGACTCTCCTTCACATGAATAATTGCTAGCTCATTAAGGAATTTCTTAACATAATAAAAGTAATTTTGGCATATGTGTTTATCTCTGTCTCATGCTGAATTTATTCTCACGGTTCTCTCCCCATTGTCTTTATTCTTTAAAGGAAAGATGGAGGAAGCAGGGCAATAGTGAGTTTATGAACTTTACCTGCTGCTTTCCTCAGGAACTTTGACTTAAGAGTCTCAGGCCCATTTATTAACAGATTTCCTTAAGCCATCTGTGGCAAAGTTAATCAGAACCCAAGTCAGCTGTGAAATTATCTTCCTGAGGGCAGGTACTATGACTTGTTCAAACTTCCATACCCCCAGTTCCTAGTATAGTATCCAGCCCACAGTGAGCTCCAACATTCATTGTTGAAACTACCTGTCTATACGTAAATATACATGTGTTGTTAGCTCTATGCACTATTTCAAGATTATAAAAATTATTTATGTACTGAATATCCAAGTTCCCAGCACTCTTACCAAATTTTAACATTTTACCACGTGCAGATCACATTGCCTTTTCAGAGGTGGTCACCATTCAGAATTCAATGTGTATTAGTCTCATGTCTGTTATGCTTTGACTACACAGTAAGTGTAACCGGAAAAGACACCGGCATTCGGGCTGCCTATCACTACCAAACCCAATAAGCAATGACAGTGATTGAATCTTTATGGGCGCTTTATTCAGATGGCCGGTGACCTGAGAAGATGGTGGGTTCATACTCTAACAAACCATCTTCCCTTCTCTTTCCAGGCCAGATCTTTTATAAGGGAGGTGGGGGAGGACAAACAAGGTGTGGTGAGGGCTTTGAAATTCAGGGAGGATTAGGTGAGCGAAGCTGCAGAATTCCTGTTCTGGGCAGTTAACTGTTACCAGGGGAGGGTGGTGGTCTGCTGCCCCTGGAACAAAGGATCGGATGTCCCCAGGCGGCGGTAATCCTCTATCAGTGCCCCAGGAGGCGGGCTGTTTTCCCAGGAGCCTGGATGGGCCTTATCTGTAGCTTCTGAAACAAAAGCTTTAACACACACATTACCTGTTAGACTTACAACTTTTTCCTTAAGCTAAAATTTTCCTAGTCTTAAGCAACCCAATTAAAAAATGGGCAAAGGACATGAACAGACACTTCTCCAAGGAGGACATACAGAGGATCCAGAGACACATGAAAAGATGCTCAATGTTGCTTGCTATCAGAGAGATGCAAATTAAAACCACAATGAGATACCACTTCACACAAGTCAGAATTGCCATCATAAACAAAGCAACAAACAACAAGTGTTGGAGAGGTTGTGGAGAAAAGGGGACCCTAGTACACTGTTGGTGGGACTGCAGACTGGTACAACCACTATGGAAAGCAGTATGGAATTTTCTAAGAAAACTAAAAATGGATGTACTTCTTCACCCAGCAATTCCACTGCTAGGATTATATCCTAAGAACCCTGAAACACCAATCCAAAAGAACCTATGCACCCCAATGTTCATAGCAGCACAATTTACAATAGCCAAGTGTTGGAAGCAACCTAGGTGCCCATCAGTAAATGAATGGATCAAGAAACTTTGGTACATTTACACAATGGAATTCTATGCAGCAGAAAGAAA
>PVKU01012339.1:0-36098 GCA_004027475.1 Anoura caudifer | reverse complement strand
CAGAATGGTCATTTAACATATCTATAACCTTTAACTGGTTTCATAGATATGTTAAACAGCTGTGGCCATGCTCTGAGCCAGGGGGGATGGAAAGGACTTCCCCCAGGATGTGACTGGGGGAGGAACCCTAAGTTAAAGCACCTGTGTGGGAGCTTGGAGAAGATTGGCTCCAGAAAATGGGACACACCTGCCCAGACTCATGATGGCATCCCAATAACCTTGGAAACATACAGGAATGCTGGCAGGTGTAACCAATTGTAGGAGGAGTCGGAAATGGGGCTGCAGAGGAGGATTGGCGTGGGGATTTAAACCCAGGCATGGCAGCCATTTGAGAGAGATCCATGCAGTTTCACCAGAGAGCAGGACCCACAGCTCCATGAGGGAAAATCACCATGTGGCTTTAGCAGAGAATTGCCACTAGGCTTTGCCCGAGTGGAGACCCTCTTGCAGCTTTGCCAGAGGGAGAGATTCCATGTGGTTTCACCAGAGTGCAGACCCCTGCAGCTTTGGTGAAGAGGGAGAGCCACAAGGCTTTGCCACAGTGAGGACCCCTTCCCCACAGCTTTGGTAGAGGAGGGACCACGCGGCTTTGGGGTGCTCCCTTCGGCTGCATGGCCTGGGAGCAAGAGAGACTTTGCCTGGAAGAAGGGTGAAAGAACTCTTGCCAGTAGGCCATGAGAAGGTGCCACATGGCTTCAGATTAACCAGAGATCCTGCCTGGAAGACAACACAGCTGACGGTGTCAAGAGCCTGGATCCCGGACGTGTGCTTCTCTTCCTTGCAAGTACGGTACCCTGACTTAGGGCAGAGGGAGATAGGAAGCACTGTGGGTGTCTGTGGGTATCCTAAAGGACTTTGATATTTTAATGAAGATGTTAAGTCACTACTTTAACTCTGTATAACATTAATAAACATTTCCTCTCCTTTTCACAAATCTCTGACTTTGAGAGACATCTTTCCATAAGGCGGTGGACAATAACGAACCTTTTCTGTTGCTCGGCAACAGTTTTTGGGGGCACGTCCGGGATCTTAATTGCCCGTGGAAGACTGACCCCTCAGGTTCGAGAAAGTGAGACTTTGGAAGTGTTTTGCCAGTCTCGAGAACCTTCTGTTTGCTCTGCAACAATATTGGCCTGGAGATTTGAGCAGATAGTATGGTTATAATGAGTGTTATTTTTTTAGGTCATTACATTTCAGGATTGTCATATATTTTGTAAATAAAAACTAATACATTTTCACAGTGTGACTCATGAGTTTTAAGCAATATTTATGTTTCTAACAGCACATTCAATGAATAAACAAAGTTTAATTCATAAGATTTTATAATGTATTGGGAAAAACAAAGAATTCTGAAATGTTAAATGCAGCTATTATGATTTTAACTTTCTTATCACTGGATTTATGCCCAAGTTTAGTCTTCTTAAACTCCTTAAACCTTTTAGTTTTCATTTATAATAAGGAGAAAGAAACAGTATCCATTTCATAAGTTATTGTGATAATTAAATGAAAAACTGTAAAAACAATCTTATAGTCTATCAGTATAAAATTACAATAATTTCCCTTTAGTAAACCACCACAAATACTTCCCTTTTAGCGATAAGATTTGTTGCCTAACATAATACATATATTTCCCTTAACTTCATAGTGTGTATTGGTTTACATAATTCATAGTCATTGTAGAAAATATTACAAATATAGATGAGATAATTACAGAATGTAACCATGACCCAATTTTTAAGAGGAGACTGGTATTTCCTTTAAAAAAGTTTTTTAAAGCATCTTTTCTGCCTTATTAAAATAACATATTTAATATTGCACTAAAATTTGAATATAATAATAATAATTCATGATCAACTCATCTCCCTATCTTAATATCAACTGACATAAAACTTTTTGAAAAATATTAATGTGGTTATTTATTCAAACAGTTCCACAAATATTAAGAAATCAGTGTGGCAGGAGCATGGAAAATAAGGAGAGAATGCTAGGAGATGAAGTCAGAAAGGTGGAGAGAATTAGGTGAATTAGGACTTTATACAGTATTCTGAGGATTTTAGATAAATGGAAGTTATTAGTAGGTTTTAAGTGGAGGGATTATATGATTTTATTTATGTTATTTTAAAAGATCACTCAAATTGTTGTGTATGAAATGAACTCTAGAGAGGCAAGAGTGGTCTAGCCATATGATGGCATACAGTGTTAAATTTTAAAAAATTGGACTTAGGTAAGGAGAGAGTTTATTCAAAAGTATTATATTCCATGATGCCTCATATTACTCTGACAAATGCCTCAAAAGTCAGATGCAAAACATTTTATTTTATAGAGGAAAGTAAACAAGGCAAGAGAAAACTGCGGGTTGAGAAGTGGAATGGAAGTACAGAGGTGGCATGATGGGATTGTGGACCATATAATATTTAACCTGGTATCAGTCTATGCTGGTATCAGTATATTTTCTAAAGAGGATAATAGGGGGAGTTGTTTCCTAAGCAGTTACTGAGACACCTGGTATGGGTGGGTCAAAATTTAGGAGTATGAGGAAGAAAGAAGCTTAACACAACTTTGATCAAGTCAGTTTAACATTTTATTTCAATGGATAAGTGAGACAAAAATTTAGCTAATCATTTATGAGGGAAAGTGTGGGAATTTGGAAGGACTGTGTCCAGCCTTGTCATAGATAAACAAAAAGGCATCCAAGTCTTACTGCAAAGAATGTTTCTTTGTGTCAGCTGTTTCACGGATCACAAAAATGTGAAGGGATTTCTTCACTCTCCCATATCTTGAGGTCTTAGAGCTTCAGTAAAGTTTAACATTATACTAAGCCAGGTGGTGAGGGACAAATCCCATATTATCTTACCTTTAATTGTAACATATAACATTCCAGTTGTATGGGACAACTCCACAAAAGAAATCAACAAAAACAAAACAAACAAACAAAATATAACCAGAAACATCGAAACTAAAAACAATCTAATAATAGCCACAGGGGAGTGGGGAGGGGACAGTGAGGAGAAGGGGTTTCAGGAACTACTATAAAGGACACATGGACAAAACCAAGGGTGAGGGTGGAAGCAAGGGAGGGAGGTGGATCTGGCTGGGGTGGTGGGGATTGTTGGGGAAAAAATGCAATTGAAATTTTACAACAATAAAGTAATTTAAAAAAAAAGAAATCCTCTTCCCTCACAAAGCTTTCATTCTATCTGGAAAACATAGAGGAGAAACACATAACTTAATAATTTTTAATATAATATAACATAGTATAATATAACACAACATAGCATAACAGCATAACTTAACATAATATAATATGTAATAAGTATAATATGTCATAATATATAATAATTATAATGTAATATGATGTTTTGTCATAATGCAATGAAATTAACACAACATAATATATATAATACATTGTGTAATATTGTATAATAGATCCTATGATGAAAAATGAAGTAGGGTTTAAGGAAATGGGTAAGGAATTCTATTTAACATAGGATAGTCAAGAAAATCCTGTGCAAGAAGGTAATATTTAAGCAGAGATGTAACCTCCTGGAAAGAAAAAAAAAATACATAAGCCTATCCGGGGAAGATTTTTTCAGGCCAAAGGAACAGAAAATGCAGCGTCCTTGAAGCAGTAGTACACACAACTTTGGGGTAGTGGGGTGGTGTGAGTGAAAGAAAGAATAGTTTGGAAATATTCACAATAGAGATTATGCAAGATTTTGTAGATCTTGATAAATGTTTGAATTTTATTTTAAATGAGATGGAACAAAATTAGAAAAAAACTGAAGAGTTACACAAACTGATTTGATTTTAAAGAATTACTTTGGTTGCTGTTGGAAAGAAGACAAAAACTAAGGAGACAAGTTAGAAAGCCTTTGGATTAGTGCAGGAAACATGAAAGTAACTTGCACTACAACGATAGCAGTAACTGTGAAGAAAAGTGGTAAAAAATAGTTTATCATAGTCTATCATAAGCTTTCATTCAACATAAAGGCATGATGTTAAAATGATGATGGCAATGTGCATGGTAAAGTTAGGTAAAGAGTAGAATCAAGAATGACTCTTCCTTTTTTTAACACTTGGGGATATAAAAACAGAAGTATGAATTTTTATTGATGGTGTGCAAATTCAAAATTCTGTTTAGACCTATTTCATTTGAGATTTTGAGATGGTTAATAAACTACCAAAAGAAAATATTGAAAGTGTATATACTTTTCCAATATGAGTTTCTGTTGCTAAGCATGAAGATACATAATAGGTATAATATTTTATTCTGAAAGTTAAAATGTCTAGGAAAATGCTATAGGTTTGGATTTGCAGGCATATAGATAATATTTATATTTGTAAGACTGAATGAGATAACTGAATGGGAAAAACTGGAGAGAGAAAAAATGATCTAGTGCAACAGGAGTAAATTATCCATCCCCTTTTTCCCTTTGATAACTCAGATTATCATAACTACATTAAAACTATACATTGAAAGAAGAAAAAAGTTGGGAGGAAGGTTTTTCTTACAGACATTTTACTACGAATCATCTGAAGAAACCCTAAAAGTAATACTCAGCTGTTAGGATGTTATAACGCAAGTGGATTCAGAGGAAGACTATATGGGCCTATAAGTGAGCTTATGTAAAAAGTTCTGTCTGTGTGTGCATGTCCGTGTGCACACATTACTTGGTACCACTTTCTAGATTATGTATATTTTGTTTTATTACTAAGATTTTAGTATAGTTGCATGCCCTTTCAGAAGTGTCAGTGCATATGAGTAACAACAACCATAACAACAACAATAATAATGATAACACATGTATTGAATGTGTGATGTCATGACATGAATGTCATGAATGACATTGAGACCTTTTCAAAATTTTATTATTTTTTTGGAGAGAGAGGAAGGGAGGGAGAAACATAGTGAGAAAAACATCAATGTGTGGTTGCCTCTCACTCACTCCCTACTGGGAACCTGGCCTGCAACCCAGGCATGTGCCCTGAGTGGGAATCGAACTGGCAACCCTTTGTTTTGCAGGCTGGTGTTCAACCCACTGAGCAGGGCTCAGGGCTCACATGTAAGACATCTTATATGGGCATGGTTAACTCATGGGATTGAATCACATGTCTGTAACAAGAGAAAGAAAGGGAGTAAGGGAGGGAGGAATGAAGAAAGGAAGGAAGGAAGGAAGGAAGGAAGGAAGGAAGGAAGGAAGGAAGGAAGGAAGGAAGGAAGGAAGGAAGGAAGGAAAGGGAGGATGGAAAGAAGGAAAAAGAAGGAAAGAAAGAGGAAGGGAGGGAAGGGAAAGAAATAAAGAAAAGTGAGAAAAAAGAAAATCTCACATCCAACAGCATGGTGATTACCAGAGAAAAATGGGGGTGTGGGTAGGTAGGAGAAGGTAAAGGAAGAGTAAATGGTAATGGAAGGAGACACGACTTGGGGTTTTGAACATATAGTACAATATACCAATGATGTATGATAAAATTGTACACTGAAACCTATATAATTTTATTACCCAATGTCACCCCAAAAGATTCAATAAAAAGGGGAAAGAATAAAAATCACAGTGATCTCAAACACTAGTTTTCAATGCCTGAGTGACTATAGTGGATTTATATCCCCCAATGCAAGAGAACATTAAAAATCTGCATGCTGTTTGATTCCTCCATATCAGCAGATAGAGCACAATAAAAAAAATGTGAAAATCATTTTCCAAATGAAAGTTTCTCACTGAAATACCTAGCTTCCTTGAGAAGACCTTTGGTAAGAAGTTGAAGTAAGAAATAATTGTTTCAGCTCCTATGCCATCTGCTGTGAATCATCTGCCCATAATTAAAATATACATTTTATCAGAGTTTTTGAGACTTTTGTTATTGGACCAGACTATTTATGATATAGCATGACTGTTTAGAAATATAGATACTGTGGAAGGGATTGGAAAGTGCATGACATCAGACATCACGTCAGCTGTTTATTGGGGGTTGCCTAAGGCAAAGGGCAAGTTTTTAACCCACTGCTGATTTTAGTTTAGTATTTTATTTAAATGGGCTTGTACTCTGGGCTCAGTAACAACACATAGCCCAGAGTATGTGTTGCTAAATAAAATGTAAGTAAATAAAATGTCATTATTGTATACTTCAGGAGAGTGGAGAATGATTTGATTTATGATTTGTCACCTACATATATGTAATTCTTATACAGAGAACCAGAAATCAGTTCCAAAAATAATCTATGCCTAAGTGGCTTTGATCTTTAATTTCTGAGGCAACCTCCTTTAATTAATATTATGCTGCTAAAATGAACCCTTTTCTAGTACACTGTGTTGTGTAATATCCAGGTGTAATTACTAATTAAAAAAATTAAACTCAGTAAAGTGTTATATCAAAAACATCTGATTTGTGTTTTTTAATAATAAGTGGCTTGATAAGTTTTTAATTTGAGAGGTTTTTGTACATAAAAATGTATTTGTGTCTTCTTGATATTTATTTCTACTAATTTTACATAGCTCATTAAAGGCAGCTATTATTTAAAGAGACATATCCACTGACAGATTAGAATGTTACCTCTTTGTTCTCAAATGTTTCCTGTAAATCATGACTCTATAAAATAAAAACATCTATATGACATACCTTAGGGTTTTTGTTAATTGGTGAAAACCTGTTTTGTTTTTGTGTTTGTTTGTTAGTTAGGATTTCACATGTTAGATGAGCAGATATTATACTAACTTATACATCAAAAAATAGGATAATAGTTTTAAATTTTCTTATGGTAAGGTTTCCTTGCCTATAACACACCAAAACATCTCCACTTAAACACCAGTTCTATTAAGGGGGTAAAAGAAAAAGGTTATGTTGGAGTTATAAGTGTCATATTAAGTGTGACATATACTGAATGTAGAAACAAAGATTTAGCTGAAGTTTTCTTTATTATTATTATTTGTGTATGTATGTTGGGAGAATATTGGGATGTATGTGTGAATTTGTCTTGTTTCCATATTTCTAAATTCTTCCAGAACAAATGGTATGTCTTAAATCCATCTAACTCAAGTCAAAAGAAGTGACAAGCTCCAGTTCACAACACAATCTTCCAGGTGCTTCGCGGCTTCCACAGAAACCTTGTTTCTTGAATTTTTTCATTTAGTTTGATAGGCAGAAATACAACAGAAGTGGTTTGAGTATTTGTACAGGTTAAATATGATAAATAAAATTATAGATCAGTTATAAATGACACAAAATGGTTCACACATAAAACAAAGCAAAACAAAAATCCGTAATGCTTTAGATCATGTAAATAGGAAGTCCATCAGTAGGGTTTCCACAGGCACAATGGGACCAGAACTCAACAATATCAATAGAACTTCTCCCTCCTTTAAGACTATTCAGACTTCCCATTCACGAAAGCAGCCCAGACAAGTTCTCATTGTGACTCCATAGAACTAATTGGGTTGCCTTACTTCTCAACAAATCACCAAGGTCAGAGAAATAAAACACTTTGACTTATCAAGGCATAGATTCATTCCTGAGCTAAGTGAAACCAAAACAATGATATTATTGTTTGAAAGGAAGAATTTTCAAAGACATAAAAACCACATCTACTAATTAATCAAGTGTAACTGAACAACTGTAAATTGAGAATAAACAATATGCTTACCAATGTGTCTGACACTATTTTAGATGTAAGAATGAGTAAGAAATAATTCATAAGTTTCTCCTTTAGTTTAAGAGACAGACACAGATCTGATAGATTGCATTAAAAAGTGGTACAAGATATTTTGGGAGTTAGGAGAGACATAATCTATCCTATTATAATTTACTATAAATATTTCATATTACTTAAACACAGGTACTCAAATATTTTATTTAAGATACTGAGATCTTTACACCTAATGCAAATAAGATAAAACCCACCCTGGCTGGTGTGGCACAGTGGATTGAGCACCAGACTTCGAAGCAAATAAGATAAAACATAAAAGTGTGACAATGTTTACTGCAGTCTCCAATCTCTCAGAATTATTCAAATAAACATGAATAAATACTATTTGGTTAATCAAATAGACACAGATTCATGGATGGAGAGCATGTTAACAGCTAAATCGGGGGAAGGTAGGGGATGGAGGGATGGAGCAAAAATGGAAAAGGACTCATGGATATGGACAACAGGGTAGTAATTGTGGGGCAGAGGAAGGGGATAAAGGGGGGATAAATGGTAACAGAAAAATATAATTAAAATAATTAACAATTAAAAAATCAACTTAAAAATATAAATATCACTGGTAAAAACAATCTTTTGTCAAAATAAAAAGCTAGGCACCAATCTCAAATGCACTACTGAGCAGTAATTTTCAAGCAAAGAAATGAGTTCAATTTTTCAACTGTACCAATGTATTGCTTTAACCATAGTGTTCTCTAAAAACTTAAGTTCAAGCCAAGTAAATTTAATAGCACAAAAAATAAAATACCACAATTGAAAAAATAGATGTAATGGAAAATGTCTAAGTGCCAATCTAGTAAAAGGAAATTAAAGGACCCATTCTAGAGAATGGAAAAAAAAATGAAGGGAATGGAAAAAATATAATAACCACTGAAATGAGAATTATTTGCAGTGAAATTTGTCATTATCAAAGTCATCTCACAAAAGGAAATAGGTTATATGAATTTAGAGTGAGAAATATGTGCCTTAGTCCAGTCTCTACCACTATATAATGATGGGACTGTATTTGTATTTGATTTTTATTGTATTTTATCCATTCCCATTTACCCCGCTCATAACCTCCTCCCCACTGCAATCACCACACACTATTTCCCACGTCCATGAGTCCTTTTTTCCTTTCTGCTCCATCCCTCTACCCAGACTACATCAAACTAAAAAGATTTTGTATCTCAAAGGAAACTATGGGCTTCAGATAATTTACATTATCTCTCTGGTCTGCCTACCTTATAAAATAGTCACTTGGAGAATGAAATACACCAAAACTTTGTGGTTATTATATTGATTATCAATAATTGGCAGTGGTGAAGAGTAAATACAATTAATGTTGGCAAAGATATAAAGATACTTGAGGAGAAGGATCACTCAGAGAAAAATGCTTTCTAATAAATCAAGTTAAAATTCAAAGGAAACAACCTAAATGAAGCTCATATACATTTATACATGCATATTTGCATTGCTTCATTAAATGCTATTGCATGTACCATCTGTTATATGTAATATCTTTTGTAATGTTTGTATTCCTATAAATGTTTAAAGAGTAACTGGGAAAGTGGCTAAGAAATTGAAACTAAATGTAATAAGCAGTTCTGAAGCATTTTAAACAGAATGTAATTAAATTTTGCTAATCTCCCTAAAAGAACTTTCTGTGAGGACAATTCCAAAATTTTTAGGTGAATTTTTATTCAGAAGAGATACAAATATGTAAAACCATACACTCTCAATTTAATGACTGGTTAATGATCATTCTTTTCTTTGTCGCTTGTTTTGTTTTTGGAAAAATCAATAGCATTTCTCAGAGGAATGTGTGAATTTATTCATTGAAACAGATCTTTAAAGGGCATGCATACTAAGCACAAATGCCTAACAAGGTTAGAGATAGACTGTCAGAAGAAGTTCAAATGACTGACCTTACTGGGAGTATAATTAAAAATAATCTTCTGCATTTATTTTTATTAAAAAAAAAGTTGATCAAATTAGTCAATCAAATTCAGAAGAGGTTGTCAGATCTATGATTCTTATATCAGTCAGATCAATAAAAGTAATTTAAATTGTATCATAGTTATAATTCTCAAAAATTATTAAATTTTGTAGGATCTTTAAGAGCCTGCACTTTAGTTTCTCTTTGACATATAGCAATTAGTTTCAATTTTATAACATGATGAGTTAGAAAATGTATATATTGTAAAATGTCACCACAATGAGTCTAGTTAATACACATTATGACATTTCGTCACATTTTTTGTGTGATGAGAAATTTTAAGATATACTCTTGTAGCAATCTTCAAATACATAATATGCACTATTATTGACCTCAGTCACCATGCTGTAAAGTACATCCACTTGACTTATTTTATAGCTGTAAGCTTGTAGTTTTTTCCACCTTTGCACATTTTTCACACCCACCATCTTCTAGCTCTCAGCAACCACCAGTCTGTTTTCTGTTTCTGACAGCCTGAGTTTTATATGTATTACTACAATATTATTTTACAAGTTTAATTATTTTAATATATTTTTATTATTCCATATGATGTAAGATAATATTTACTATTTCTCAGTAAAAATAAAGAGTCCTGTCCTGATTTGAGACTCTATTCTTCCAAGAGCCATATACCATTTCCATATTTACAGAGCATAGGTTTATACCCTGTATTTCAATGTTGCTTATTGAAATTTGAAGTAAGCTATAGGAATGTGTCTATTGGTTGGCAATTTGTATGCTGTTTTGATGCAAAATTTCATTGTTTCTCAGAGAGCATCATTTTGACACACCAGGAATCCAGCCTCTATTTACTGAAGAAAACAATTTGACTGCAATTTTTAAAACATACTACTCATAGTTTCTGTTTTGACAGAAAATCATATTAGATGTAGCTAGTACCTACTAAAATGTCATTTCTATTTTTCTACCTATGTGGTTTAGCTTAGAAAAGAAAACATTTTTTAGTTAAACTTGTGTAAGATAGTACTTTTTCACTCATTTTTACAAAAGCCAATACAATTAAATAATAGAAATACACATTATTAATTAACAAGCGAGTCTGATTTTACATTCAATCATGCTACATTTAGAAAAGGAAATATACTTCCAATTAAAAAAGTAAATTCTCTAATATCATTAATCATTAAAGCATAAACTAAATATTATAGAAAACTAAAACATTTTACACATTGGTTAATCGACTGTACAGAGTTTCAAGTCAGTGTACTTACTATATATTAGAATAGTTTTTTATAACCAAACTGAATATTCAAGTGATTATTAGAAAAGCAGGAGATAAGTCAAATGAATGAAACATTAAAAATAAAAATACTATAAAATATTTAAGTTAATGTTGAAACTTTTTGGAATGGTCTTGAGCTTTATGAGATTTTAAGAGTTTCATAATGCCTCCATTTTTTTTCTGTGAAGATGTAACTTAGACAATATACACAGTATGCAATATTGTTCTTATTCTCAATTACTAATGAACATGGAAATTATGAGAACCTCAAAATGAATGTAATGGCATACTTGCTTATTTTAATATGGTTAGAATTCACCAATTCTATTTACTAATACAATTTTCTATTAGGTGAAGGCACAAAACTACCCTTAAAGGAGTTTAAAATAACAATTTTGTGTTAGTTATAAACATGTGGACACTGAAATGAATCTTTTTTCATCAGTAAGGGAGAAACTACCCTAAATGAATCAAGAATATTCGACCCACATTAGATCCAGAGTCTACTTTTAGCTCTTCCCGTGTCAAGGACTTCCAGCTGTAAGATAGGGCACATGCACTCAGGAACAACGAGACTACATGTGGTTTTCTGTAACACAGCGTCATTGAATGAGCTATATATGTTGCTTTATTCCAAAGTTTGTAAACAACTTTTTGAAATCAGATAATTTTAACTCTTTCTTTAGGCTCAATGTTTCATTAATTAAAATTATTCATTGTGTACCCTACAAAATGAATACTTGACTGTAACAATTGATAACATTTGAATATGATTGGGATTAAATAATACTATTGTCCCAATGTTGAAACTTTTCATGAATCCTGTGAGATGTAAAAGTGCAGGACTGTGGTATCTGCAGTTTACTTGAAATTGTTGAGCAATTGTTGAGTATATTATTGAGTATATTATTACTACTACTAATAATATAATGTGATGAGTATGTTCATGGGTCTGTCATTGAGGGAGAAAGCAAATGTGTCAAAATATTAATATAATAAGTGACATAATTTTTAAAGATTTTTAAAAGTGGAAAGAGAAAAGCAGTTATTTCACCTTTATTAAGATGTATTTTATTAGTTTTTTAATAGATTAGTGAAGGCATATTTATGTTTATGAAGGATAGATATTTAAAAATTTCCTCCAATGACTCAGAAGAAGAAAAACAAATAACTTTATAGACATCTATAGTTTCATTTTTCATGGTATATTTTAGTTGATAAAGTTGAAATGGTAGTATTAATTCACTTCTTAAGATGGACAACATACCAAATTTTTCTTTTATCATCCTAGTAGAAAGAAAAATTCCACTTGTTTCTTTTAAGCATTTGGGTAAATGGACTTTTGCCAGCCTAGCCATCACTTATTGACTGCAAACAAGGCAGATTATTATCTATCTTGTCATACAAAAAATAATCACATCATTCTGAAAGAAGTGATTTGACTTGATAAAGAATAATCAGTCATACTCAATTAAGTTGAAAGAGAGTTACTCCCAATTCCAATGTGAAAGATAGTTACCTTTCAATAAATTAAACTCAACATTTTCTATTTAATTCCATTGTAAACCTTATTACATTTTTAGATCTAACACTATTGCAATGGTAAATGAATTCAATAAACACATAAGATATTATGTTCTCTTCCCTGACTCACTTTATTTCAAATACTAATTTTATTGAAAGAAAACAAATATGAATAGCATAGATGTTAAGATCTTCTAAATATTATTTCATTATTTTAAATAAATATTAAGTGCCTGAACTTCGCTAAATCTATGCTTGCCTTTGGGGACATGAACATAAATTAGACTTACTGATCTGAAGTGGCTCATGGACATGAATGAAAAATAATTATCAATATGACTTTATTTTTGTTAATTATTAGTTTGTTTAAATGTTTATTCATTGTCTTACTTATGTGCACTGTTCATGGTGAAGTGCATATGATAAATGTTGGATCCCCCAGAGGACTGCACATTAAGTAGGAAGAGAAAAAATATGCTTATTAATTTATTAAAATAATACATTTTGATATTTTATGTAAATAAAATAAATGGGCATATAACTATGCCTGATTTTATTTTTCATAAAATGTTTAATAGTTTCTTATAGCATAATTAAATTGTATTTAATATTTTAGGCTATTAGAAAGATCCACTAATAATTTTATGATCCTCTCATAATTTTTATGAGAGGAAGGTACAAAATATCCAGAAGGAGTCTTAAAATGATATTTGTTTATTATTAAAAGAGGTATTAACAAAATAAACCCAGTTTTTTTCTGTGCTTTTAACATATTCATCTACAGCCACTGAATGTCAGTTCCTTTCTGGATTGTTATATCACAGTGTACTGTGTTTGCTTTTAGATTTAATATTTTTTAAAAATTATGTTTTCCCTAAACATTATTTTTTCAAAATCTAGCTAGCATTGAAATGTGGAAAAGTTTCTAAAGTAAATATCAGTAAGGTTTAACTCTTAAAATTGCACTCTTTCTTATTGCCAGGTTCAAAAGACATTTAAAAAATAATAGTATTACAGTTGTTTGGGTTGAAATCAAACTTCTGACATTGATTTTGTCTTTCTATTAAAAATACAAATTATGTAAAATAATACCATTTTTAGTGTTTAAAAATGCTTGAAATACACAATTGCTTCTCATAAAAAATTTAGATTATTTTGATTTGATATATCAATGTATATTTCTGTGGAATTGGCTAATATATAATATATTCCTATTAACAAATTAAGTTACTTTAACACTCATAGAATTATCAAATTCTGTAAATATGACACAGACTAGAAATTTAAAAAAAATTACACACAACTGTTAAAGATTGGGTTAACAGAATGGGATTTTAGACATTTTATAATAGCAAGTTGCATATTTCAATCTTTTAACATTTTTTCTTTTATATCTTTGAGTTTTACAGTTTGTGTATATTTTGGTTTAACTGCCCCTACACAAAGCCCTCAAGGAATTTCAGATGCCATATAAGTCAACAATGTTATTATTAATAGTTTTTAGAATATGTTGGCATTTCTACAGAAATACCTGGAATCTCACCAATAGTGTGTTAGGTTATTCATCCCATAACACATCCATAAAAATAAACAATATTTTTGACTTTATTTTTATTGTTAACACTGTTACAGATGTCCCCGTATTACCTGCCTTTGCCCATCTTCCACTCAGCCACTGCTCCCACTGCCCTCTGGCCATCACCACACTGTGTCTGTGTCTATGTGTCATGCATGCATGTTATTTGCATAATCCCTTCACCTAACATTTAAGAAACACTCCCTATAAAATAGATATCAGGAAGCCCTAAAGCATACATATATCAGCACCCCTGCCCTTGGTAACTAAATCTGCTGTATGACATTTCTAATATATACATACATTGTGAAAGTACTGTTCAACTAATCACTATTTTACTCACCACAGAGAAAAGACAGTCATTTGATCCAAGGGAAAAACTGTTGGCTGGAGCAGAGTTATGAGGTAATTGGTTACCAGTTCTTGAATTGGACTGAATAATGAAGATTCTAAAAAATAATAAAAATATCTAATCTTTCACACTAGGGACATTTCAATGTAAGACACACTAACAACAACAAAACCAGTACAAAGAGCTTAAAGATACAGACCATAGAAATTGCAAGGACAGAGCATGCTAGCTAACTCTGAAAAGACAAGAAATACACAGAGGCAGAGAAAAGAGAAGCAGAATCAAATGACTGACAATGACAACTCTTGTTTGGTATTTACCATATTTTGCCATGTATACTGTGTACATTTTGCCCTAATTTTTAAGGGAGAAATAAAGATACACATTATACATGGGTAGTACTAATTCTGTATCTATATAAATATTTTAAATTCTGTTATTTACACTCATGTGTTAAAAATGTAACTCTAGAAAGCAGTAACAATATTCATATACACAATAATAATCTGGAATATGACAATTGGTTTTGTTTCTAAATATAAATAAATAAAAATTAAATGAAAAATTAAAATGAAAGAATCTTTTCCTAAAAGTTTGGGCTGAAAACATGAGTGCATATTATAAATGGTAAAATATAGTAATCTAGGATTTTTACTGTAGCTTCAACAAAAGCAATTTTACTCTATCCTGATTTTGCACCTGACTGAGCTAAATTCCCCTTTTATCTTACTTTCTGAACACATTTACAAGACAGTAGTCCCTGTTATCCCCAGGGAAAATGTTGTAAGATCTCCAGTGAATGTCTGAAACCACAGATAATACTGAAGTAAATAAATAAATAAATAAATATATATATATATACACACACACACAATTTTTCCTATATATATGGCTATAATAAAATATGATTTGCAAATTAGACACAGTAAGAGATTAGCAAAACTAATAATAAACTAGAACAATGTTTAACTATACTGTAATCAAAATTATGTGACTGGGGCATGTCTCTCAAAATATCTTATTGTATCATACTCACCTTTTCACATAAAGAAAACACTTTATGGATTCTCTTTGGCATGTCTTAATTGCCAGCATCACTACAGTTGCACCTTGGTGCCCGTATTAAGTGCAGCATGTGTTACTTGAACAGAAGCACAGTGATACTGCTACAGTGTGTTTGATAACTGAGATGAGTAATAAGTGACTAACAGGCAGAAGTGTCTGCAGAATGGACAAGCTGGACCAAGGGATAAGTCATGCCCTGCATGGGATGGAGCAGGACCTCAGAAAATTTCATCATGTTACTCAAAATAATAGATGATGTAAAACTTATGAATTCTTTATTTCTGGATTTTTTTTTAATTTAATATTTGAACTGCAGTTGACCACGGTAACTAAAAGTGTGGAAAGTGAAACTGTGGAGAAGGGAAGACAACTTAATGTCCTATCACCTGAAGAAACCTCATTGTTTCTCCATTTCTTAGAAACTTAAAGCCAGTTAACATGCATTCACCTCAAAAGTTGCAAGTAGCCCTGACTGGTGTGGCTCAGTGGATTGAGTGCTGAACTGTGAACCAAAGGGTTGCCCATTGGATTCCCAGTCAGGGCACATGCCTGGGGTGTGGGCCAGGTCCCCAGTAGGGGGCACTCAAGAGGCAACCACACATTGATGTGTCTCTGCCTCTTTTCCTCTGTAAAAATAAGTAAGTAAAATATTTTTTTAATAAAGTTGTAAGTAGTCTGTACTAAATAAAATATGTAGCTAGTCCAAGTTAACCAATATGGTAAAAACAAAGGAATGCATATTGATTTTTTAAAAAATATATGATTATGCTAGAAGTTGAGAGAACAAACATATGATAAAAAATGTTGTATTAGGAAATAATACAAAATTGCAAAATGTAACTACCACAGAAGTCTAAAGAAGATTTTTTTAAGTGTATTATTACTGTATATTTTTTATGGCTAGAATGCCAAAAGTTCATAGTGGTTTCTAGAGGCAGTTGTACTGAATTCAGTAATCTGAAAAATCAGTATAAACCGGTTTTCAAGCCAGTGAGATTTTTTTTTTAGATGAGTACATTTTCAATGCAATTACAATGAAAAACACAGGACATCACTTATTTATAAAAAGGGGTCTCTCTTCTGTAACTATTTACACGAACCATTACATCCTCCCTGTCCAGAATTTGAACTTGGAGATTTGGGGCCAAATCTTTTATCTTATAGCTATTTTTAGTTATTTCAAAAATTCAAACCATTTGAGAAATGTGATAATATTAGAATGAGAGGAACAAAGAGATAATTAAATACTTAGCTCTAATAAGTATTTCTATCAGTGTTCCTACCATTGGTGGCCTGAGTCTGAAAGTTGATTTCCTCTTGGGTTTGACTAGTTCAGAATTATATCATAAAGGAATAGAGACATGAAACTATAGAGAGCAGATGTGATTCAAACATTTTATAAAGGCTATGAAAAATGATGTGCCTATTGTTCAGGAAGGTACTGTCTTTATGTTTTCTTTGAAAATTTTGTGGGATTCTTCAGGGTTCAAAATAGCAGTTCATGTGTACATATATGAAAATAGTTTTCTTTAGAAGATGTGTGTGTGTGTGTCTGCATGTATATTTTTTAATGAGCATATCTGGCATCTGTAATGTCTAACTTTGGATGAAATTACCATGTGCTTTGAGGGAAGCTCTGTCTATGCTATTGGATGCATAGAGGGTATTAATTGTGTTTCCAGATCATGAGAAAGCATGTCTAGATAATAATAATTATTGTTGTTTTTAATAGTATATATTTAATTATACTTTAAGCACCTTCCTAAGAGGATTTTATACTTTAAAAAAAGCAATGTCCATATATAATTAAGGTCCTTAATTTTTTTCTTGATAATATCCAAAATGATTCTACATTTTACAATATTATAGGGATGATTTTTCATGTGAATGCTGGAATTATATTTTGGTCCCCAGTTTATTTCACATTGTCTGTCCCAAAGTTATATGTAGACCTAGGAACATTTCAGTTTTTATTATCAGGGGCTGATTTAATTGAACAAGTTTTAAACTGTTCTATTTATAAAAACATAAACATCAGTACATATTTCTCCATATAATGCTGAGAATTATTATTGCTCCTTACAAAAGGGTACTATTTTGCTCGCTTTATAATAGGAGGAAATTAATGCAGAGGTAATAAAAAACATTTATTTTTCTCTACTTTTTGCCTCTGTTACTCTGTAAACTTTCTAAATAAAAATAATAATTTTTGACTTCCCTTATATCTCTAGGACACTGGACAGTTATTATCCATTTAATGGCATTTGTGGCATAAATGAAAGTTTTCCACATTAAGAAAGCTATTTTGTATGCATGAAGAGGATTTATATACTAGCAAAATTCTTAGGGTCTTAGGTTACATTTATCTTTTAAGATCCAAAAGAATATAAGAGGACATAAATATGAAGCTGTTACAACTTCATTTTTTTCAGGAATGCTTTCATGTGCTATGTTTGATGTCCTCCAGGGGAAAATAAGAAAACAAACAGACAAACAAACAAACTCCCTTGCTTTCACAGATGTTGCTAAAAAAGGCTCTGGAATCCTGAAGTCAAGACCTACCATTAGTATTTAACTCATAACTCCATTATTCTTCCTTCCTCTAGTCTCAGCACCCTCCTTACCAAAGTCGATGCTCAGTTTCATGTTTACATGTTGATGATTATTGTCCAGAATACAATTGGGAAGAGATTGGTCACTTTTTTAGATATTAACAGAACCAGTGCTTTACTGAAATTTACAGTGTAATTAAACTTTGTAACTATAAACATTAGAATGCACATTATAAAGCCACCACTACAGTTGCTTGGTCAAGTAGACATTTATTTTCCCATAAACCATGAACCCCAAATAGGCAGTCCAGGATTAATATAATGGATCTGTGATAACAGAAGAGATGAAATTTCTTGTTTCTATCTTACTCCGCCCTCTTCAAACTGTGGTTTTTACCCTGTTGGCACAATATGGCTATTGTACCATATAGATTGCATGCATGTAGCAAAGAGAAAGGATAATGAATGAAGATCAAAACATCAGTCAATGCCTATTAAAAAGTAACTTTTTAATTAGACAAACAGTATCTTTAATGTTCATCTAGTAACTTTTTGTAAATTTCATTTAGAACACAATTAGGCCACCATTAATTATATAGCAGTTTGACGGCTTGAAACTTTAGCAGGATACATTGTCATTTGAAACAAAATAGGTATATTTTTTTCTGAATATAATATTGGTAGAGGGTATTGAAAGCCAAATGATTACATATATGGACAGGACATTAAATAGTTACAACATAACACTCTCACTCAAAGCTTTGGTCCAGGTAGAATCCCCAAAGTAAATAGCATCAGGTAAGAAGCAAAGGTTTTAAACATTGCTTCCGGAGATCCAAAATGCTGATATAAATAAGATATTTATAACTGAATTGGAAAAAGTATGGTATCTAAAGATGTGTTTGAGGAATAAATCAGACCTGGTCAGAGGTAAGAGCCTTGGTCAATGTAGGTAGGTAATGGGGGAATAAGAGAGATGAGATGGAACAAGGATGTGTGAGGCAGCCAATTTGTAAAACAATGAAAAACATTATTTAAAAAATAATTGAAATAAATATTTCTGTGTATTTCTCTGCAAACCACAAGTTGTGTGACTTTGAAAAAGGTATCTATTCTTTTTTGAGTCCCATGATTTTTAGTGATGAGTATTACTTTCATATATTGAAAATTACAAATATACTGACCTTAATTTGGTGACTGTTAAGAAAGTGTGCATTTCTCCTTTTGAGTGTTCATTATCAGTGTGTAGGGACATGAGAGTTTTCTGCATATTAATTTTGTACCCTGTTACTTTACTGAATTCTTTTATTAATTCTATTTATTTTCTGGTGGATTCTATAAAGTTTTCTCTGTACAATACCATGTTATCTGAAGATAGTTAATATTTTTGCCTTTTCCTTTCTTATTTGGGTACTCTTTCTTTCTTTCTTTCTTTTTTTTCTTTCTTTCTTTGGTCACATTGTTAGGACTAGAACTTGAAGTACTAGGTCAAATAATAGTGAAGAAAGTGAGTATCCTTGTCTTTTTCCTCATCTTAGATAAAAAGCATTCCACTGTTTACCATTGAGTATGGTGCTAGCTGTGGTGGTTTCACTTGTATGCAAAATCTAAAAACAAAACAAAGCAAAACAAATAGACAAAGAAAAACAGACTTCAAGAAATGGAGACCAAGGAGATGGTTACCAAAACGGAAGGGGTGGGGTGATGGGTGAAAAGGGGAAAGGAAATGCAGTCAATAATATTGTAACGAGTTTACATGGTGATAGACGACTACTAGAATTAGTAAGGTGATAAGATTATTGAGGTGGTCAGATTGTAAAGTATAAAAATGTCAAATCACTGTATTTATATTGTACACCTGATACTAATATAAACAATATAAGATTGTTTATCAATTAAATTTAAAAATAAATTTAATGTAAAATATATTACAAATCAAATTTTCTGGAATTTATTAGATAATAAACACTTAATTTTATTTTTGAAAACTGAAATTATATGAAGATGTCTTGAGATACTTACAAAATCAAAACAGACAAATCTTTACAAATGCTAAAACTCTAGTAGGTTAGAACTTTTTGTTTTTCTCATGAACTTGTGCCTGATGAAAATTCTAAAGGAATGCCAGGGAACATAATAAAACATTTAACCCATGTCTAATATTCTTTTAATATCCTAGTAACTACATTTTATAGTAGTATCATGAAATAACCCAATTTAAGGACTTGGATGGTTTTTAATTTGCTATCAAATGGTTATTCTTAAGCATATGTTTGTTTGTTTTGCCTATCTAATCCATTTCATGAGAAGAGTTGCCATCTTAATCCAATGGAATTTGTTTGCTGTGTGTCATGGAAAATACATGTCTATTCAAACTGCCATTCTTGACATTGTTAAGGAAAATCCTTAGTTAAGCAATGTTTTACTGATATAACTGAATAGAAAGTTAAATACCTAACCATCTCTTGCCTAAAACACCAAGTGAATTATTAGTGTTTAAAACTAATGTTGGCAAAAGAAAAGGAAAAAAAAACTATATAAATGCATTTATTTCAATAATGTTTTGTGGTTCCTGGTTGAAAATTCTTCATTGATCATTTAAATGGATGTGGTAATGTCTTTGAATTAAAGAAATCAGGAAGGGGAAATTAGGTTTCTTATTCCAGACGTGTCTAATTCTGTTACCACAAGTAACCTTATCTTGCGATGTCAAAATGATTTCTTTCTTTCTCCTTTTTTCCCCTTCCTTGAGAATTCTAATTTGTCTAGATGGTGGTAAATATAATTAGTAAAGTCATATAATTGTAAAGGCGGAAAGTAACCTGACACATCTCATCTAGCTCATGCCCTATTATGTGCTCAGTGAATGACTACATATGTTTATTCATTATCAAGACTTGTCAGAAACTTAGAATGAAAGCTGGTAGTAAAATAAGATATAGGTGTTTAATAATGTTGCCTTACTGAGTTTACACACTTGGCAGCAGCCAAAGAAAATATAGTTTTAGTAAAGCTGAGGGGGTAGAAATGGGAGGGAGCTGGGGAGGGCTGGGGCAGTGGGATGGGATGGGAGTAGAATACAGAAAACTGTATGAGAACAATTAAAATAAAATTAAAAAAAGAAAATATAGTTTTAGTAAAGCAAATCAGTTCAAAAGTCAAATTTTGTGTGATAAATAATAAACTGTATTTGAAAATACAGTAGGTTTTATGCAGAAAGCTCATGTAGTTCTTACAGCCTGAGTAACCATAGATGTCATATCTTCAAGGTACTTCAGACTTTGGCAATGAGATCAGAAAATGGTACCCATTGTGATTTAAATTGATATACTTTATCATAAAATACAACTTATTGGCCATGCATAACTTAGCCTGTCCTAGAAGGATGAATCGCATTGCATACACTGCTGAATAGGCCAGATTGCACTCGAGGTCTAACTGAGATATGCTGACATGAGCTTGATTGGCTGTATAAACGATGGAACATAACAAAAAAAATCACATCCTATTCAGCTGTACTATTACATTAAGTATAAACTGGTGCTTTCTGGTAACTCAATTGAGAGCATCTTAGATGTAAGTCTTTAACCAATCCAGTTCTAATATATGCAAAAAGAGAAATTTTGCATTTATTAAATATTTTGATAAAAAGCATACAATCTGAATTTTTTCTATTTTTGGACAGGGGAAATTCACACAATAAATCTAAGGTTGTTCTATGAACACTGCAGAGGTTAGTAGCACCGACCCCCTGCCACACAGGCAGTCAACAATCCACGTAACTCCAAAACTTCACTAATAGCCTACTGTTGACTGAAAGCCCTCTGATAACAAACATTTGATTAATACATATTTTGTATGTTATATGTAATATATAATGTATTGGTAAAAATAAAGTAAGCTATAGAATAGAAAATTTATTAAGAAAATCTTAAGAAAGGAAAGGAATACATTTATAGTATTTACTAGGGAGAAAAATATGTCAGTAGACCCCCTCAGTTCAAACCCAGGATGTTGAAAAGTGATAATCATTTTGATGACCTCATCCCTGTCTAATTGCACTTACAAAGAAATAAGGTCATCCTCAAGTACCCTTATTTAGTTATTTACTAAGATAGACTTTTTACTAGGATAGTACTTTAGTCAAATATATTTGCATTTAGTCAATATATCAGTCTCTTTTGGCTTGGGTATTTTTATTTGAGTTCGGTTATAGTGATTCAGTTCTAAGAGTTAACTACTTAAGGAAATAATATAACATTTTAATATTTCAAAAGCTATGTCCAGAATGTAGAACCTGTATTAACGATGACCACTCCTAGTTACTTCATGTCACCTGTTCATGTCCCATGGCTCTACCTTTTACCTATAACATTTGCTTCCCTCATTCTTATCAAATATTCTATATCTTTGCCTCATAACATATTATATGAGACTATGCTTGTTTTTGTAAAAAATAGAAAGTTCTAGGTTCATTACAATTTGGTGTGTTTCAAAGTATTTGTACATGCATTATCTCATTTTACTAAAAATAATCCCATAAAATGCAGAGAATATTTATAATCCATTTTCATTGTAAATTTTCCAAAGTCACATGATTAGTTAGTAATTGAGCTTGGAAAACACAAAACAAGCCAGCACAGCCAAAAACCTCTGGTCTTTATTTTTTTGCTGTATATACACCAAAATATCAAACAACAGAATAGCGTACAAAATAGTTGGAGAACTAATGTCCTTATGGAAAAAAATAGTTAAAGCTTTTTAATGAGTTTTTCAAATACTTTGAAATATTTTCAAATATTTTCTTAGGTGATACTCATGTATGCCAACATTGTCATCTCCCCCATGTCCTCATATGTTACTTAGCCCTCCGTCATTGCAGAGTTACCCAAGCTGCTCTAAATTGTATCTGTGTTTTTATTTTTTTATTTTATTTTTTTTTCCACTTAATTCATGCAATCTTTTGCTGGCCTTATGCTGGCTATAGACATGAAGTGACGAGGTGGAACATTTCATTCTTACCATCAGTGCTGTTCTTGGCTATCAATGTTGACTTTTTACAAATGAGAATCATTTTCATTGGCAAGAGAATTTATGTTGCTGGCTTGGTTTTCACTCCCTCATGCCACCTTGGCTAACCATTCCTCTTCTTTCCCTTTCACACTTTAAACTGCTCTCATGGAGTTAAACTATGTAGGACATTTTGGTGATTCTTCTACTGCCAAGGTTTTCTCTGCATACTTCTGGCTCCCTCCACCCAAAATCCAAATTTTCTATTTATCCTTTTACTCTATTGTTGGGTTGCCTATTGGGCTTCCTCACAAGGAACAAATGCCCTTCTCTTAATTTATTTCCCACTAGCCATCTGCTTGTGAGTTAATCAGCAGGCTTGAACAAAATTTTCTATATCTCTCTCATGTTTTTACAGAAGGTAACAATTATAACAGACACACATAAATATATACATACATCAAAAACATGCACTATCAAGGACAACACTACCACAAAACAACATAAACTATTTTTAAAATAAGGCCTACTGACAATAAGTAATATAAACAATAAATAAAAAGGACTGTGAGGTCAAAATAAAATAATTATTATGATCTGGAACAGGAAGCAGAAGTTCATGGAGAAGGTAAAACTTCCCTTTACATTGGATAAAAACAAACAAACAGTAGCATATGAAATAGTGGGAAAGGAGGGAAAATGTAGTCTTGGAGAAAAGAGTATAAGCAGTTTGATTACTTGATTATTTTGAACTGTGTTCAAGTGTTCACATACTCTTTGCATAGTAGATGGACTAATCTGAAGGAATCAGAGTCTGCATGACAGATAATTGAACGGTTAGGTTGGAAATGTGGAATAGTGAGAGTCTATGAAGTAATTAAACGCCAATGTGAGAACTGGCTGACTATTTCATGTCAGCTGTTGGAGAAGCCAAATGAAAAAGACATGCCCTTGAATATTTTAATTCTAATGAAAAAGAAAATTATATGAAAAAGTAAATGTAAACTGCCACAGAGAAGGAGTTAGGGAGAGGCCTGCAGTTTAGAGCATAAGGATGCACAGAAATTCACTAGGAAGAGGAAACATGAAAGGACATTCTGAGCAAAAAAGAAGGTCTTCTGTAAGGGTACCAAAAATAGTGCCAGGCAAATTAAGTGGGGAAAAATTAGTAAAATCCTTAAAAATATCAATGTAGACAAGCAGAATTAGAAATGATGCAAGGAAATGTCCTCTTTCACAATTTTGGTTAAAAGTTTAGTTTAGTAAACCTAATTCTCTCTAACATTTTTAAGATTCAATTGGTAATCATCTACTACTTTACTTATGAATCAAATCTGCCCTGCTGAGTAGACTCTTATTTGAACACATCTTATGCAAAGAATATTTAAAATGAACAACTTCAGGCCAAAAACAATGGTAAAGTAACGTGTTTCCATAGTTTCTAAGCTATTGAATACTCTGAAGTAGAAAAATTACAAAGTAATACTTGTGTTATAGTATCTTTCTAAACACTAATTAATAAGAATGCTTCAGCTTCTTTTTCTTCTTTCCATATTCCCATGTTCATTGGAAGGATACGAATGTGGAAGAGAATCACACTGTAATGGTGACCTGTCAAGGTGACATACTTGTGTGTCAGTAATCATATGTTGTTATTGGGAGGAGGATCAAAAATGATATTTAAAGCTTATTTTTTCCCTTTGAATTTTTAAAGCAAGGAAACTTTTTGTGGAGTGGAATGTATTAAAGTTATCCAAAATATATAGAAACATGCAATGTCTAAGGGTATGAAATATGTGGTCACGTATTCTCTGTTTTCTACATTCCAAGCATAGTCAATTGCTTATACTGCTCTTGTCCTGAAATATTTTCATCCATATAATAGAGATAGCCCTATCTACATTATGTAGCATTATAAAGGCCTAAATGAGAATGTGCACAAAATGTAAATATGTTTATATGTTAATACATATGTGTTTATGTGTACAGTAATATGGATATTACCTTATATTTGCACATAATATGCTCTATATGTTTCAGTCCTCTAGGAAGCAGATGCCAAGAATGAATTGGAAGTAGAAATATTTATTCATGGAAGGATAACAGAGTACCAAATAGGGAATATAGTCAATAATATTGTGATAACTATGTATTGTGCCAGGTGGGTTCTGGAAATACCTGGGGGAATGCCCTGCAGCTGTTCAAGGCCAGGCAGGTTTACCCAGGATCCTGGAAGACAGAAGAAAATTTGTGGAGCTCTAGGGATATCTGACATGCCTTTATTCCAGGGTGGGGCAACCCACATGCACCATAAGCTGCAAGTTGCACCATGGGAAGTCCCAAAGCCCTTAGATACTAAGTGCACACAAAGCTAGCGAGGTGCCAATATTGAGCTCCTAGTTCTATAACAGAACTTCAGTCTAGACATGCAGGCCCTACTCAAGGCCATGTGAACACTGCCAGGCCACAGTCACCCAGATAGCCGGGTGAAGGAGCTTGACTGACTCCATTTTTCCTACAGGGAACACTTGGTAAAGTTTATGATTTTCTAACCACTACAATTATACCTGCAGCTAATACAAAATAATATTAAATGTAAATTTTAATTAAACAAATTAAAAAGGTAGAGTAGTGGGAGCAGGTATTAGTCATGGAAAGTCTTAGGACCACTTTTCAAGGCTAACGCATGTAAAAGAGAGGCAGAAGGAAGATGGATGGGATAGGAAGGGCCTCAGCCTGTTGTTCGGATCTGACTATGTCTTAGAAAGGGAAGCTCCAATGCAAACTCCCCCATAGAAGTGTCCCGCTTTAGAAAGAAGTAGTCTGGCAACAGTAGAACATCATGCTCATCCTTGGCTGATCTTGACCTAAACTCTCAAGGCCTCAGCCAAAACATTTCATTGTGTCATGAGGATATTTCAACTAGAACATCTCAGCTGCCTCTATTCCTTGAAGGAAGTTCTCTGTGGAAGTGGTACACACCTCCATAGTTACCATTCACCTATAGAAAAAAATTACAAAAACAATCCATACTGTTATTGTGCAATAAGTCTTCCCATACCATCACTGACAGACATGTTCTAAACCTTTTAGTTTTATGGAACACTTTTAATATATGGCAGACTTTTTAAATGTCCTTGAATATTATTTTTTTTTGCTTGACATCTAAGGAGAGACTGTCAGAACTGTGCAAACACACGTCCACTTAGGTTTCTCCTTCAACTGCATGGCATCTTTCAAGTATGGATGCTGTGTTCAGGTTACAATTCAGTTGACATCCATTCTAAATTCCCTTTAATAAAACATTCCACATCTCACTGTATAAAAATGGTGTATTCAAAAAGGACCTGTGTGCTACGTATGCTGCAATTTTATTTAATAGTAACGATACACAAACACATCATAAGTGATGCTTCCTGGGAAATTCCTTTGAACTGTAATTCATCAGTAGTCTGTCAAACATAGTGGGCAACAAGTTACTTATCAGCTATAAAACTGTATAAAACCATTTAGCAAGTAGTGTAGACCTATAGGGATAGTAAAACCCTTTTGACCTTGCAGAGGAAAAAAAGAAGATGTGGGGAAAACTGCTGATTCATGAAACCTTCCTGACAAGTCAAGTGCTCAGATTAACCTTTCCTCCTAGACAGCACTAATTTGGCTGACAGACACCAAGCCATAGTTAATCTAAGCTGACACCGAACTTGCTGGCATTACCAGTAAAATCCCCTCATACAATTTTCATCAACTAATAATTACAATTACTATGCACCAAAAAGTTGTCCATCAAAAAAATAGCAATTAATTTTCTTTCAGCTAAAATTTACCAATATCTTTCTTCTGAAGAGGGAGAAATTCAGCAAATTTGAAAATTATATGGCTTAATTTCACATGAAAAAATATGTCCCAATGGAAAATTATACATTGGTTATATAGGAGCTGTTTTACATTTCTGTAAGTTGCAGGTGGAGATGTAAAATAATTATTGTATTCAGGTTTATAAGTTAATTCTGTTCTGTGGAGGAATAACCACATTTTCCTTTGAAAGAATATTGCCTGCATTTGTATGCTCATTTCAATATTCATGGAATGTAAATATGACTGTGTTTGTTAGTATACTAGGGCTGTCACCACCAATACCACAGCATGGATGGCTTAAACAACAGTAATTAATTTTTTCACAGTTCTGGAGACTAGAAGTGTGAGATCAAGGTTTTGACAGAGTTGTATTCTGAGGTTTCTCTCCTTGGTTTGTAGATGGCCTCCTCCCACTTATTCTTTGTTTTCACCTGGTCTTTCTTCTGTACTCATGCATCCCTGTTGGGAACCACCTTGCCTGGTATCAGGAGTTGTAAACCCCCTATGGCTAAGGCTGAGTGAGCAACCTTCAAACCATAAGCCACAAAGGAGACAAAGGTTATCTCCCTGTCAGGAGTGTTGCTTCTGCTCCTTTTACTTCATCCATAAATGACCCCCAATGCTTGATTGGTTAGCCAATGACGGGTAAGATTCCCTAAGGGGAAGATGACCTAAGACAGGCAGAATCACATGGAGGCCCCAAGGAAGGACTTGGGGGGCTATAGCAAAAGGGGGTGATGGACCCTCCCCCCTCGGCTATCCTGACATAGCCTGAGTCCTCATTCTGTCTGCAAGAAGTCTCCTAATCTCTTGGCTGCCTTACTTCCCCTGCCTAACTTAAGCCTGAGACAATGCCTTAAGCCTGAAAGAATGCCAGTGGTGGGTATCGCCCTGTGCTGGAAAGGGCAGGTTCCCTAGGGGAATCAGACATAAAAAAGAATGTGTAAAATCCTGTGAAACTTGCTTTGTTTAGAATGCTCTCAATTAAATAAGGGTCCAGGCAAGAAGTGAGTTTGTTCCTCAAAGTTTTATAGCTCTTTAGCTATCTAACCCTGACTCAAAAAAAGCCCTCAGAATTCTTTGTATGTTATCTATTGTTTGATCCTTACTGCCTGACAAGGATTAATGAGCTTTACCTGTATTCCTGGGCAAAATGAAACCAATAAAAGCCCATTGAGGAAAAGGCTCTTGGACCTTCTCTTTTGAGAGATAGGCCAACTTTCCTCCCCAAGTAGATCATGTCTTGGTAGACTTATTCTCATCAATGGCAGCCTGGGGAGCCCTGTGGGTGGACCCCCCCGCCCCGTACATCCCCAGTGTCTTCTTTTATGTATAATTTTTTTTCTCTTATAAGGACTCCATCAGATTTAATTAGCATCGCTTTAATGGTTTCATTTTAACTTATTTATATCTTTAAGTTCGTATCTCTAAATCAATCACATTCTAAGGTAGTAGGGGTAAAATTAAGGTTTTTTTTGTGTGGTTTTTTTTTTAAGATTTTATTTATTTATCTTTAGAGGAGAAGGGAAGGAGAGAGGGAGAGAAACATCAGTATGTGGTTGCCTCTCATGAGTCCCCTGCTGGGAACTGGCCTGCAACCCAGGCATGTGCCCTGA
This sequence comes from Anoura caudifer, assembly GCA_004027475.1. Classification (NCBI taxonomy): domain Eukaryota; kingdom Metazoa; phylum Chordata; class Mammalia; order Chiroptera; family Phyllostomidae; genus Anoura; species Anoura caudifer. The sequence continues at coordinate 7,628 of PVKU01012339.1, read as the reverse complement.
CTGGGAATCGAACCATGATCCTTTGGTTTGCAGGCCTGTGCTCAATCCACTGAGCTACACTAGCCAGGGCTAAAATTAAGTTTTCAATGAAAGAATTTTGAGGGGACACAATTCAGACCATGAAACCTGGTTTCTTCACACAGTGCGGAAAAATAGAGTTAAATCAATTAAGAATATTAATGGTGAAAATACTGTATAAGAGATTTAGCCTGATAAGTCTAGAAGCCCATCAGCTCCTGGGGAATGGACTGCAAGTCAACTGTCTTCGCTCTGAATAGAAGGACTGACAAAGACCAGAAGGAGTAAATGTTTCCAGGTAGGACATTGGGGAATTATCTCCACTATAATGTCCCAACATGCCATGGAGAATTTTGTCAGCTATGAGTTACAAACAGTGAATCTAATAAATTAAAACAACTTCACTTATTTAACAATTTGCCTAAGATGTAGCATTGTAAGAAGGAAAATGTGAAAGTTAAACACAGAATATTATCTTTGTTTCACTTTATTTGAAGAGCACTTTATACATGGTATTGTGCTACTAAAATGCTTTGCTATTAAAACTGATCATAACTCATAAACTGTAGGTCTATGAATAAAAATTTCTTCCTTTCAAAAATGTTTAATTATTGTTTGGTAAAGTCATTGTAACAAAAGAACCACTTGTTTTAAGCATTGTCAAGCCAGTTATTCAAATAAACTTTATTACTTTCAGCTTTATTGAGGTAAAACTAACAAATAAAAATTGCATATATTTCAGGTGTACAATATGATGCTATGATGTACATTTATAGGGTTAAATAATCACTACAAAAAAGATAATTAACATATCCATCACCTCACATAGGTACCTTTTTTGATGATAACAATTAGATATATTCTCTTATCATAGAAATGTACACTTGAAACCTACATACACTTATTAACCAATATTACCCCATTAAATTTAATAAAAATAAAAAAAACTCAATCTTATTTCAAGTATGTAATACATTAGTGTTATTAAAACAATCACTGTGCTATACTTTAAATCTCCAGAACTTATTCATCCTGCATTACTGAAACTTTATATCATTTCAGTAACAATTCCCCCTTTCTGCCACCTTCCAATTCCCTCAGCCCTGGTAACCACCATTCTAGTCCCTGCTTCTAGGAGTTCGATTTTTAGGTTGCACATATAAACAAGATCAGGCAGAATATGTCTTTGTGGGTTTGTCTCATTTTACTTTTAGCCTGCCTCCTGGGATCATCCATTGTACATCAATGAGAAGAATTTTATTCTTTTCTTAGGTTGAATAATATTTTACTCTGCTATTATATATTACATATTTTATTATGTGTGTATATATTTTCTTTGTACACTCAACTGTCTATACATACTTGTATTGATTCCATATCCATCTATTATTAATAATGCTGCAATGATATTTATTTGAAAAATAATTTAATGTACTTTAATTCATACTTAGAAGTGGGATTGCTGGGTCACATGGTAGTTTTATTTTTAATTATTTACAAAATGCCCATGTTTTCCACAGTGGCTATACTAATTTACTTTGCCACTAACAGTGTAGTAGGTTTCCTTCCTTTTTCTTCATGTCAGCATCAATATTTATTATTGTTTACCTTTGAAAAATACCCATTCTAATATATGTAAGATGTTATTTCATTGTGGTTTTAATTTTCATTTCTCTGAGAATTAGTGATGTTGAGCATTTTATCATATACCTGAGGGTCATTTGTATGTCTTCTGAGAAATGTCTAACCATGTTCTTTGTTCATTTTTAATTGGATTTTTGGCTATTGCATTAATTTTTTATATATTTTGGATATTAACCCCTTATCAAATACATGGTTGCAAATATTTCCCCCCATGCCATAAATTGTGTCTTCACTCTGTTGATTTTTTTTTTCTTTTGTGGTGCAAAAGCTTTGGTTTGAAGCAATCCCATTTATCTTTATTTGATTTTGTTGTCTGTGTTTTGTGGGTTATATTAAAAAATCATTGCCCAGACAATTATCAAGATGGTTTTCCCACATTTCTTCTAGTGGTTTTACAGTTTTAAGTCTTATGAAAGTCTCAATTCCTTTTGAGGTTTATTTTTTTATGTGCTTTGCAATAATGGTCCATTTCATTCTTCTACATGTGGATATTAATTTTTTCCAACACTATTCTTTGAAGAGACCATCCTTTTTCCCATAGTGTGTGTTTGTCATTCTATTAGAAAAACATCTGATAATAAATTTGTGGATTTCTGTTAAAGCTCTGTGTTCTATTAGTCTATGAGTCTGTTTTTATGCTGTTACTAAATTGTTTGGGTTACTAGAGTTTTATGGTATATTTTGAAATACATCACTGTTCTTGCTCAAGACTGTTTTAATTATCTGGATTTTTTTGTAGTACTATGTAAACTTTAGGATTTTTTTTTATTTCTGTGACAAATATAATTGAAATTTTGATAGAGATTGCATTGAATCCACAGATTACTTTGAGAACTAAGAACATTTTCACAATATTAATTTTTCCAATACATGAACACGGGGTATCTTTTTCTTTATTTCCATCCATTAAAATTTCTTTTATCCATTTTTATAATATTTTCCAATGTATGAATATATCACTTCTTTATTTAAATTTACTCTTAAGTATTTTCATACTATTTTAAATGAAATTATTTTCTTAATTTCTCTTTAATACAGGTTCATTTAGCCCATAAAATTCACTGAGCTCTACATGTTATTTTATGTTCTGCAAATTTACTGAATTTGTATATTTTTTTTAATAGTTTTGGGTCAGGGTCTTTAGATAAAAATATATAATAAACCATATATATGATCATATCATCTGCAAAAGATATATGATCATATAATAATGATATATATATGAGAGATATATATGCAGAAATAATTTTGTATCTTTCTTTTTTATTTGGATGCCTTTTATTTCTTTTTATTGACTGATTTCTAGGCTGGTACTTCCAGTACTATGATGAATAGAAGTGGTAAGGGTAGGCATTCTAATGCTATAGAAGAAAACTTTCATCTTTTCACCATTGAATATAATATTACCTGTGGGTTTGTTATATATGCCCTCTATTATGTTGAGTTTCATTACTTCTATACCTAATTATTTGAGAATTTTGATCATAAAAAAGATGTTGAGAGTTTCAAATGCTTTTTCTGCATCTGTTGAGATTGTCATATGAGTCATATACTTCATTCTATTAATGTGGTATATCACATTTATTGATTTGCTTTTTTTTAACCATCCTTGCATCCTAGGGTTAAATTCTGCTTGATCATGGAGTATGATTTTTTCATAGTGCTGTTAAATTTTGTTTGCTAGTATTTTGTTGAGGATTTTTGCATATAAGTTCATTAGAAATATTGACTTGTAATTCCTTATAGAGTCTTTCTTTGGCCTTAATATTAGACTAATGTTGGCCTCATAAAATTGTTATAGAATTTTTCCCAACTCTTCTATTTTTTGGAAGAGTTCAAGAAGGGCTGGCATTAATATGACTTTAACTATTTGGTGGAATTAACACATGAAGCTATCTGGTCCTGGGGTAGACTTCGTTTGGTCATTTTTTACTATTATTTTAAATTTATTACTCATTATTGGTTTGTTTACATTTTTGTCTCTTCATGATTCAGTCTTGATAGGTTGTATGTTTTCAGGAATGTGTCCATTTGTACTAGGTTATCCAGGTGTTGGCATACAATTATTCACCACCCTCTCATTACACTTTGTATTATTGTGCTATCTGTTGCAATGTCTCCTCTTTAATTTATAGTTGTATTTTTATCTTTTTTTTAGTTATTCTAGCTAAAGTTTTGTTAATTTTGTTTTGTCTCAATTAAATGGCTCTGGGTTTTGTAGGTCTTTTCTATTATTTTTCTAGTCTCTATTTTATCTACATCTGTCATAATCTTTATTGTACCCTTTATGCTGCAAACTTTTAGCTTAGACTGTTATTTTTTCTAGTTCTGTGAATTATAAAGTTAGGTTATTTATTTGAGACTTTTTTCTTGATGCACTTATCGCTATGAACTTCCCTCTTAGAACTACTTTGGCTCCATCCAATAAGTTTTGGTGTGTTGTGTTTCCATTTTTGTTTGTATCTATATATCTATATCTATACCATCTATATCTATCTACCTATATCTATCTATATATAAAATTTTATTTTCCATTTTATTCTTCCTTTGAACCATGGTTGTTCTTGAAAGTGTTCTTGCATCCTAAATAGATGGTGAAACTGGGAACTCAAAGCTCTCACATGCTCATGAGAGAAATCAGGAATTTCTCCTGGCACTGAGTGCTGCTGCCTTGGGAGAGGAGTAATACATATAAAATTACACTCCTTCTTACCTTCTTCAATGAGTTTGTCCTTGGATTATTTTGCTTTAATGAGGTATTAGACCCTTTCTACTGGATTTTTAGGCTTCCACACAGGAATGCACTTCCATGGGTAGTTGTTATATTTGGTTTCATGGTGGGAGGCTAAGAATTTATGTCCTGCCATTTTGCTGATGTGCCCTCAAAAAAATCTTTAAAATACATCTTAAAAGGTTTCAACAATGATTAAAACAATACTGGACACAAGCCAATCACTTTGAGAATGACAACTAAGGAGAATGTTAGATCCATACAATATAATAAAACTTTGTACATACTCCTGTTTTATAAAGTTTTTGACTTATTTCAAAGTTCCTATTACTTATCTAGATGTTTTTTATTATACTTAAATTCTATTTGATCAGTTTCAGAGAAATATGTTTTAGACTTAGGAAAACAATAGATATTTTTTTTACTATAATCCATAAGGTAAAGTGTTTGTGTTTTTACATCAATTGAGCAAAAATACAATAAAGTACTTTAAGTGACATAGTACCAATTCAACATCTACTTTAACCTTTCAAAACTATTTGTTGGATGACACAGATACCAGCCTGCAGTGTCCGCGGTGTTATAGATGAGATATGAGACAAATTCAGACCAACTACCGAGTCCTTTGGAGGAAAAGGGATGGCATGGCTACTCTCTCAAGAGGAGAATGGCCCATGTCCTTGCCCTGACAGGCTTTTATTGGGTTTAATTTGCACAGGAATGCAGGTAAAGCTCATTAATCATTAATCATTGTTAGGCAGTAAGGATCAAACAATAGATAACATACAAAGAACTTTGAGGGCTTATTCTGAATCAGGGTCTGTTAGCTAAAGAGCCATAAAACTTTGAGGAACAAACTCACTTTTTGTTTGGACCCTTATTTAATTGAGAGCATTGTTTCAGACTTAAGGCAGGCAGGGGAAGTAAGGCAGCCAAGAGATTCGAAGACTTCTTGAAGACAGAATGAGGACTCAGGCTATGTCAGGATAGCCGAGGAGAGAGGGTCCATCACTCCCTTTTGCTGTATCCCCTCAAGTCCTTCCTTGGGGCCTCCATGTGATTGTGCCTGTCTTAGGTCATTCCCCCTTGGGGAATCTTACCTGTCATTGGTTAACCGATCAAGCATTGGGGGCTAGTTATAGATGAAGTAAAAGGAGCAGAAGTGGTGCTCCTGCCAGGGAGATAAGGCTTTGTCTCCTTAGTGGCTTATGATCTGAAGGTTACTCACTCAGCCTTAGCCATGGTAGGGTTAAAGCTTCTGAAACCAGGCATGGTGGTCCCCAACAGTTGAATACCTCAAATACAGAAAAGACATTATTGGTTGTCGGGTGCAGAGCAAATAGTAGAATAAATTTCCATCCTCCAGGACTTGTCATCTACATAATAAGTGATAGACAATGTGGCCCTGGCTGGTGTAGGTCAGTGGATTGAGCATGGTCCTGCAATCCAAAGGGTCACTGGTTTCATTTCCAGTCAGGGCACATGCCTGGGTTGAGGCCCAGGTCCTCAGTTGCAGGGGTGAGAATCAACCACACATTGATGTTTCTCTCCCTCTTTCTCCTCCCCTTCACCTCTTTCTAAAAATAAATAAATACAATCTTAAAAAAGAGAGATAGACAATGTGTAAGTAAGTAAATAATGTGTGAAGTATCTTCTGAAAAAATGTAGTGGAATTTAACAATCTTTTCCATCAAAGTCATCAAAAGTCACCCAAAGAATTTAAAATAAACAGGTAAATTTATCTTTTGGAATAGAGCTCTACTGACAGTCTTAAAGGAGCTGCGAAGAAATTTACTTGGCAACTGTTTTGAATTTGGGGCCAAAGACAGAACTAATCTTGAAAGCTAATATACACCTTTTCAAACATCAGGAAGAATTGGTATTTCCCTGAAAGTAAGTGACACAGTAGCTGAATGAGCTATTCAGTGGTCCTGTGATTAAAGTAACTAAATCTAGCAGCATGGGTGAGCTGTGGTAATAGAGTGCTCCTCTATAGATACCTTCTTTGATCACATCAAATGGAAAAGATAGCAAAACTGACTCTCACTTATTTTCAGTATCTACAGTGCATGCTTTTGACAGAGTAAAAGTGACAAAAATGAAGTAAGAACAAAAAGCAGCAAACACCAGATAATAGTACTAGCAGCCTTTTATATAATGGGATTTATTTGAGCCTTGCAATCTCCTAAGTGCTAAAAAACTGGGCAAAAAAGAAAATATTCCAGGGCAATCTCACAGATTTTTTTAGAGTGTTTAAAAAGCACAAAATTGATTCAAAATTATAGACTGCCTATCTTTTAACTTGGCATTCTTTATAATGTAGTGATAATTTTACAATGGCTGTTACAATTGGAAACAAACTTTCATAGCACTACAGAAATACACTGTTTATTGTGTTTTCTTTATCACACTTCATAGATACTGCCTTTTACAAACTGAAGGCTTGTGAAAATTTTGAGTAAGTTCATCAGCGCCATTTTTTTCAACATGCTCAGATGATGGTTGGCATTTTCTAGCAATAAAGTATTTTTAATTCAGGTATGTACATTGTTTTAGTAGACAAAAATGCTATTTCACATTTAATAAACTGCAGCATAGTATAAACATAACTTCTCTAAATAGTGGGAAACTGAACAGTTGCATGATCCTCTTTCATGTGACATTCTCTTTATTGCTGTGCAACTGAACCTGCAATGCCTGTGGTTTGCCTGTACTCATGTTCATCAAAACTGTGGTAACTGAAACAGCTGAATGAAAAATCAAGACAAATGTCTAAACACACAGGGAAAAGTCAGGCTGGTTTAACTGGGTACCATTTAATGGCCCTGAATTTTTAGGCAGTATCTAGAATATGAATTAAATCAAGTGTTCTTCTTATAAAAGCAACAAAATAGACATTTCAAAGGATCAAGAAATGTAATAGCATCTTGGTAAGTGATCTGCATAATAAATTCAGATAGCCACTAATATCCACAACAAGAAGATATCTTTGATGACCAAGAAAGGCATTGGCCATTGGTCATTGGTCAAGACAGGAGGTGCAATGCTTTATTTATATAACACATGCTTTAGTTCTAGAAAGTTATCATGCTAGATCAGTATTGACTGGAATTTGAAATTGATACAGGGCATTATGCTGAGATCACAGCACTTGAGTGTGTGCTTATCTGACCAAGATCTGAAGATATTAGCCCCAGAATAGAAGCTCCTTCTACCCACTCCTCCAGCTGTGATC
>PVKU01012338.1:0-26605 GCA_004027475.1 Anoura caudifer | reverse complement strand
GATTACTCTATCTAGCAAAGATATCATTTAGAATGGAAAGGCAGATAAAGTGTTTCCTACACAAGGTAAAACTAAAGGAATTCATCATCACTAAGCCATTATGACATGAAATGTTAAAGGGACTAGTTTAACTAAAAGAAGAATATCAAAACTATGAATATTAAAAAGGCAACAAATTAGCAACTATCAACTGAATCTAAAAAAACAAACTAAGAAAACAACTAGAACAGGGATAGAATCATAGATATGGAGATCATTTGAGGGTTATCAGCTGGAGGGGGAAAGGGCAGAAAGAAGGAAATGATTCAGGGATCAAGAAGCATAAATGGTAGGAACAATATAGATAGGGGGGTGTAAAGAATAGTATAGGAAAGGGTGAAGCCAAAGAACTTAGAAGCATGACTCATGGACATGAAATAATGGGGGATTTCTGGAGAGAAGGGGGATACTGGAAGGGGGTGGGCAAAGGAAATATAAATTGGGACCATTTTAACAGCATAATCAATAAAATGTACTTCAAGTATATATTGAAAACCCCCATATATAGGACTGTTCCCAACCCCCAGTTAAGGACTGTTCTAAGGATTTTTGAATATTAATTCATTTAATAAATTCATTTCACTTCTTAAATATTCAGTAAATGAACTCATTGTAAAATGAATATATTTCACTTTTCAAAAATTATTTCATTTTGCTAAATACTCAAAATAAGCCCTGTGGTGTAGATTCTGTTATTATCTTACTTTAGAGGTGAGAATAGGGAGGTACAGAGATACCACTCCTCAATCCCCAGACCCTCCCTTCCTACCAGTTTAAGAAGCTGGAGTCCTCCCCTTCATCCTTCACACCCAACTGGCTGATTGATGGTAGAGGACAGGGGTGGAAGATCTGGTAGGATATTAAAGAGAAAGAGAAAGAGAAAGAGAGAGAGAGAGAGAGAGAGAGAGAGAGAGAGAGAGAGAGATATTGCATTAACTAAATATACAGGGGTGGAAAAAAGTAGGTTTAGAGTTGTGAGTGCATAAAACACAGAGTTTATTCTTGTATTATTATTTATTAATTGTATTATTTTCCATATGATCAACTATAAACCTACTTTTACCCATCCCTGTGTTAGAAAAGAAGAGAAATCTAAAATCATTAATATAAACTTCTACTATGGGAAACTAGAGAGAGAAAAGAAATATAAACCTAAGACAAGCAGGAGAAAAGAAATAATAAAAATAGATATAAGTGAAATTGAAAACACACACACACACACAACAGAGAATATCAATAAAAATAAAAGCAAGTCCTTTGAAAAGATTAAATAAATTTATCAACTTCCAGCCATGCTAACCAAGGAAAAATAGAGAAGACACAAATTACTAATATCAAGCATGAAAGAGGAGCCATTACTATGGTCCCATGGAAAATAAAATGCTAATAATAGAAAATTATGAAACATTTTATGTCCACAAAATTTATCTAATGTTTGAGCTCCCCAACTTCAGGCCTTATAAAGCTACAGTAATCAAGACCCTGATATTGGTGAAGGAACAGACAAATAGATCAATGAACTGAATAAAGAGCCCAGAGAGAGATTCACACAATATAGTCAAATAATCTTGGACAAAGAGAAAAGCAATTCAATGGAGAAAAGGTGATGCTTTCAACACATAGCAAAGGAAAAATTGTATATATCCTTATGTCAAAAATGAATCTACAGACAAAATTTATATCTCCCATAAAATTAGCTCAAAATTGATTATACACCTAAATGTAAAATGCAAAACTAAAACGCTTTGAGATGTTAACCTAGGGGTAAATGTAACCTTTGATGTGGAAATTAATTTTTAGATACACCATTAAAGCATGGCCCATAATATAAAGAATGATAAATTGGGCCTTATTAAAATTTCTCCTCTGTGAAATACACTGTTGAGATACAGTGTCAAGAGAATAAAAAGATCAGCCACACACTGGGAAAAAAATATTTGTAAAACATATTGTGATCAAAATATACAAAGAACTGTTAAAATTCAAAAATAGGGAAACAGATAACCTAGTCAAAAGTAACAAGAGTTCTGTAGACACCAAAGAAAATACACAGGTGACTAATAAGCATATGAAAAAGTAGTCAACCTCCTTTGCTATTAGAAAATTGGAAGTTAAAATAACAATGAGATACTACTACAAATCAATTAAAATGGCAAATTTTGCTTTAAAAAGCTGACATTATTAGATCTTTGCCTGGATGTGGAGTAAGAGAAGCTTTCATATATCTGTGGTGGGAATTCAAATAGAACAGCAACTTTGAAAAACCTTTGGCAGTTTATTTAATTTTTTAATAAAAATAACATTGCCTTACCATTCCATTCAGCAAAAATACTAATAGATTAAAAAGTTATATTCACACAAAAACTTGCGCATGAATATTTAACTCATAATTGACAGTAACTGGAAGGAATTATATATATCCTTCAAAAAGTAGGTTAATTTTGGAGACACTAGTATTTCTATACATTGATTATTATTTACCACTGAAAGAAAAATATCGATCAAGCCATAATAATACATGGAGGAAGTAAAGTGCATATTGCCTGGTAAAAGAAGCCAGCCTTAAAAGGATATATATTGTTTGATTACAACCACATGACATTCTGCAAAATCAAAATTAGACAGTGTTATTTCAGTGGCTGACACAAGTGTAGGGAGATAGCTCCAAGAATCAATGGGTGGAGCATGAGGAATTTCTAGGATAGTGAAACTATTCTGTATGGTTCTATAAGATGGACACATGACTTTATGTATTTGTTGAACCCCTAGAATGTACAACATGAAGTATGAACCTCAAATTAAATATGGATTTTAGTTAATAATGTATCAATATTGGTTAGCCAATCATAGCAAATTTACAATTCTAAGATAAGATTTAATAGTGGAGTAAGTTTTGAGCAGAGGAGTGGGAATATATAGGTACTTATTGTACTCTCTGCTCAGTTTCTTGTAAATCTAAAACTATTCTAAAATTATTAATTTAAAAAAGTACATGTAACATACATATCCAGCATATATACACATGCATATAACCACAATCTATGTAAGAGTTAACTTATATACATGAAACAGCTGTACTCTTATCTTTGAAGACATCTGGAAGTTTAATACTGAACTGTAGCTTAAATAAGATTGAAATGGGTGGAGTGTGAGGCATTTTTATGGCAGTGAAACTATTGTGTATGATACTGTAATGATGAATACATGACATTATGTATGTGTCAAACCCCTAGAATCCAAATGTACAATCCAAAGAGCGAATCCTAAATTAAACTAAGGATAGGTAGTGGTATATATGTGCATTTAAAATGGGAAACTCTATGAAACTTGGGATGGCTGGTTCGCATTGTTTAGGGCTGTGTAGATCCATGGTCTCACCTGGTTTAACTAGCTGCATTGCCTGGATGTGTCATATGATCAGCAAAGTATAGAAGACACAACTGTAGAGTTTTGGTTTTACATATTTCTCAGGAAAACATGATTTCTTGCACCTATGTTGGTGGGTCATACTCCCAACACAAAAGTCACCCTGTACTATAAGAAGGGACTTACGGATTGTGCCTGAAAGCATGATACCTGGATGATTACACATAGTTCTCTCATGCTGAACCACATCCTTAACCTTCATTAAAGGCTTACTTATACTCACACTGTGGAGTCCTCTGAATCCTTTCAATTATCTAAGACAAGAAACAGTAAATAGACAACACTCTAGAACAAACAATAATATTTTCTTTCAAAGAAAAAATCCTTCCCTCCCCCTAAAGTAAAACACAATTGTCCATTTGATGATAACCCTGCCCCAGCTTTTCTTTATAATTTTAGCATCTCCATATAAATCCCTAAACATTATTGTTTAGTGTTATTTCTTTTGACTTTTATGCTTTTCGCCCAATGTTATATTATTATAACTCATGTTAACTTATTACATAGCTATATTACTGTGTCATTTCATGAACATCCCAGTTGAACTATTCTATTTACAGGATATGGGCTGTTTTTAATTTGAGAGTGTGATAAAAACCTACCCTCAACATTCTTGTTTCTGTCCTCTAATATATATGTGCATGCCTGCCTCAGGGCATATACAAAAGAGTAGGTATCTGAGGCAGGCATAGTATGTTTTTTCAGCTTTACAAGACAATGACAGTTTTCAAAGTGAGTTTATCAATCTATACTCCCAGCCCACTCCTCCATATCCTCCCAAATATCTGTTACTATTAGACTTACTTTTACCTGCTCTGGTAGATGTGTAATGGTGTCTCTTTGTGATTTTTAATATATGTCCCTGGTTATTAGTTTGAGAATCTGTCATTGTTTTGTTCTTATTCTTTTTAGCTGTTTAGTTTTCCTCCTTTTGAAGTCCCTAATCAAGTCTCCTCCATTTTCCCATTGGGTGGCAGTCTTTTCCTCATTGATTTATAAGAAGATTTTGGATATAAAACATTTCTCTGTTATATGTATAGCATATATTGTCTCTCACAAGCAAAGCTGAAACTGTCTGTACCAACATTTCTTTACAGTGACTTTCCTTGCCTCTCTTCTAATGGCCTTTTCTAATGAAGAGAGATTCATAATTTTAATGTGTTAAATTTAAATAATTTTATAATTAATGCTTTTTAATCTTTATGAATAAATTATACATAAAGGTCATGAAGATATTCTCTTCCACAAAGCTCTATTTTTATCTTAGCTTTTCACATCTGTATGGATATAGGCAAAAGTAAGTTTACAGTGGTTTGAATTGAAAATAATATAATATTTAATAAATAATAATCCAAGATAAATTCTGTGTTTCATGTACTAACAATGATAAACCTATTTTTGCCCACTCCTGTGTAATTCCCCTGGACTGATTATTAACCTGAATTATTGCATATAGTTATCATTTATTTTAGCCTTTTCACAATTTATGAAAATATTAATACATATTTTTTAACATTCTCTTATATTCAATTGTGTATTTTTTAATCTTCATGCCAATGTGAATTTTCTCTTCCTCTCTCTCTCTCAAATATCAAAATTACTTGTTATTGAATAATTTATTTTTGTCCCTTTATTAAGCTGTGAACTTCCTATAGGTAGAAATTATGATATTTTTTCACTATAATTTTAGAGTAGCAGGACAAGACATTCAACAAATATTTGTTGAATGAAAAATATATGATGCTTATAAAATCTATCATTTGTATATAATTTGAGTCCCAACCATTTTGTTGGCTATGTAATTGTAGCCAAACAATTAGATTTATTAAGTATTTTAATGTTTTGTCATTAGAAGTAATCCTGTAAATTTTCATGTTTATTTACATGTTTCTTATTCTCTTCTATGGAATGAAAGCCTGGGGACATATCTCAGAGTTAAAGCATATATAATATTTTTGCAAAAAAAGTGAAAACAGCAGTTCTGTAACAAATGTGGTGATATTAGGTACTTGTATTCATATTTTGTTAGTGGTTTACTAATTATATAATTGTCTCTTAAGTAAACATTATTTTCACTTCTTTTAGAACTATTGATAAATCTCTATAATATTTTTATATTTTTGAAATATGGAGTCATTTTAACCTGTTCAAAGTTTATTTCATTTAATATATATTTATATCAGTCAACATTCTGAAAAATAGACTATATGATCCTGTACAAAGAAAAGGAAAAGATACACTAATCTCATGCTCTTTAAAGTACCTTCTTAATTTAAGCTACAATGACATTCCAGTATGTTCAAGAAAAAAAGAGCAGAACATCATTAAGCATATCACTCTACTGACTTAAAAGGTTAATGGGAAAAAATGGTCCTTTCCAATGAAAATAAATGGCATTGAAAGCAGACAGAAAAGAGTAGCATTGGTGGGTGATCACTTCCATTATATCCAGTGTTTTTCCTTTGTTAGCATTCTGGATTTCCTTAGTAGCTCATTTCAATAAATGATAGTTCTTTATTAAAGTGGAAATATGGAACAAAACATCTGAAAAGAGACCCAATGAGCATTGTCTTTCTTTAACCTGCAATGTCATCAGCTCCTTTGTATACTAATTATACACAGTGACCTTAGATGCACTGCCCAGTAAGCTAGTCACTAGCCTCACTGCCTATTGATTTTAAGTTAATTAAATTAAAGAATGTAAATCTCAGTTCTTTTGTTGCGCTAACCTCATTTCATGTGCTCAATGGCCTGATGTGGCAGTAGTTACTGTACTGAGTGTAGCTGTAGAATATTTCCATCACCATAGAAAAATTTGTTGGACAATACTGGCTGGAGTATTCAGCAGATTGTGTTGGAATTTGTGCATTTCATTGAAATACAACTAGGTTTGAGTGAAACCAATGAAGGCACTTTTGAGTTATTTGCACCAGTTTTTGTTGTAATATCACATTTTAGAACAAAAAAATGGGCTGTGAGCTTACTTGGATATTTTTGTCCTTTTATTAATTAGATAAAGATAAGACAACACAGGGAAGGTTATTATGTGGTGGAAAACAGACTATTGGTTGGAAAATTAGTGGTAAAGTTAGAATTAGTACTCAAGGATCCTGACATGACACTTACTTCTCTATCTACTATACTACATTGTCTCATTTAAGATCATTTCACTCTTGGTACTTTACTACCACCAGAGAAACAAAAGAGTAAGTGACTCAGCTGGCAATGCATCAGTGAAATCATTGGTTACTGGTTAAATTATGCTATTGGAACTTTTTTTCATTGTGGTAAAGAAATACCACATCATTTGCAGACCCAAACTGAGGATTATATTTACTGCAGCCAATGTTTTTCATATAATATTTTTTCTTCCTTAGACTATGCTTTTAAAAATTTGATAATGTGCATAAGTTTTAAGATATTTTATAGTACAGGTATTTTGAATTTTATGGGATGGTTCAGGGAGTGACTGAATCGCCAGATATAACAACCTGAATTGCTATAAACCCTTGAACTGTAAATCTACAGCTTTCTGGTGAAGCAAACAGGTTTATGTTGCTTCATTTATTAACCTTAATGTCTAGTTTCCTCTTCTCTCTTTTATTAATATACAGTTAAATAGTGACAGTAACAGAATACTCTTACTATAATTACTTACATATTTTTAAGACTTTTTAAAAAGTGTGTTTGCAACACTTATTGTTATAAGCAAGAAATAGAATGAATGGATTGAGCTTGCTAGTTTAGAACATTGTGAGATATAACCAGACAATTTTTCAACTGCTTTGTGTCTCTAAAATCATCCATGCTATCCTTTTTGCTCAAAAACAAAATTACTAAAATTAAAGTTCATATGCATTTTAGGGAAAAAGGAAATAAAAACTTTTAATCTTACAATTTAACATTATGCATTTTCTAGAAACTCCTCTTTCTTTCTTCCTCTCTTTCATGTCTCATCTCTCTTATTTTTAATTATTTTCAGAGTTGTTTCCTTATCCACCTAATTTGTTGTTTTGTTTTACAGCTTATTAGGAACTTTTAAAAACTAAAATATTTTCATTATCAATTTCTAGCTGAAAAATGTAACAAAGTAAATGATTAAAAATCCAAAATAATTTGATATGGCAAAGTAAGGTATCACAAATTAAAATCCTGATAGAGTGCTTTGAAGAGAATAAACAACAAGAAGTAGGCAAAAAATAAGAGATTCTTTTAATTATTTTTTACTAAAACACTAGGTAAAGAAATGATTATATGATACCAAATGATGATGGAATTGTAAAATTGTAAATATAATTAAAGTTTATACATTTCAGAGGAAATAGACTGCATTCACTCACAGCCTCTTTTTCTGGTGAATGGTCATTCCCAAAGCCATTGATGCTTACGCAGAATGCTGTGTGGTCTTAACTACAATTGTGAAAAAAGGGGGCACATTTTTTTCTTTCAAGAATTAGAAATATCAAGCCAGACTGTGGATAGTTGATGATGGTTTGCTGAGCTGAAAAATCATATATAGTCAGGGCTAGAATTGATAACATGGCAAACTATTATATAAGAGCCTTCTTTGTCAATTCCTGAGGGTAAATTAAAAAAAAAAATGCAATACATTCATTGAACATAACTAAATCTCCTCTATGGAATGTTTTATGTAAGGTGATTAAATGTAGATAAACATATTCGCAACAAAATACAACCAGATTGTGCATTCCATAAAGATAGAATCCTAGACTGAGCTCTTTCTGCAAAGTCACCCAAAATAACTGGCACCTAACAGGTACTAGTTAATGTGGTTCTGATATTACCTTCTATCACTTCCTTCTCCTTTCTTATAATTTATTGAATCTCTTCACCAAAGATAAATGGCTGAAGATACAGATATTTGCTTTTATCCTCTTAACCATTCTTTTCATTTTCTTGATACTTTACCATTCAGTGACTGTCTTCTGAGTCTCTGGCTGTTTTATATGCAAGTTTAAGCTGAATCAGAATGGATACATTTTGTGAATAACGAATACCTACAGGTCTCTTTCAGATTCCCATTACAATGTGCAGCTCAGCCTTCAATTTGAATATATTTATTCACAAATTATCTTCACTTCTGTCAAATGTAAAAAAATGCTAAAATTTAGTTGGATTTGTTTTTTTTTTTTTCCTTAAAATAAGAGTGACATAAAGATAAACTGAAGCTGACATTTTCTTTGTTCTTTCTGCACTATCTTGGACTTGCTTTGTGTACTCTCTAAATGCAGTAGCAATGGGAAGGGGCACCTCATGGTTGATCGTGATGAAAATTGCTTTAAAACAAAAAAACCTATGAAATTATACACTACACTAAACAGATGATTTCAATCCATTCACACTTACACATCTCTGTTTAGGCTCCATTAACAATTTATATCTCTGTGATCACATAACTGCCTGATGTGAACTGAATTAATCAACTACTAATTATTATGTATCTGCTATATGTCAGGGACTGTGTTAGGTACCACATATTCATTACCATAGAGACTCTGAGATTTATTACACTGAGAATTCTTCCTTGGCCCAAAAAAGTTAATAAAACTGATTTTCAAGAAAGTGGCTGTGGATAAACATGATTTTCAAGTTATTCAGGGGTATTTTGATACACCAAATATGATCATTTTAATTAGTATAGAAGTTTAATAAAGACAAAGCAAAGAACAGACTCATTTTGTAAAGTATTCTAGTGACCAGTACTGTATCTAGCTCATAAGAAGAACTAAAAAGGTTCAATTGAATCGATGTAAGATTGTCAGATTACAAATGAACTCGCAGCCATTGATAGTAATGGGAGTAAGATCATTAATATTTATGAAATGGTACCAAATAAATTAGGGAAAGTACAAAGTAAGGGCTATGTAGCGAATCTAGGTAACAATATTTCTCCTAAAGCATCTCATATCTATGTGTGTGAAAAATCATGAATGAGTAAACATAGATGGACATTGTTGTCTAGGGAAGATCTTTCTCCTTCCTGGCTATGGGAACAAACAATCCAGTATTGCTTTGTTTCCTCATCTGCTAAACAGGACAATTGCACCTACCTTGAGGGGTTCTGTGAGGATTAGAGAAAGTTTACATAAAGCACAGTGACTTGTTCTTAATAATCATGTAATGGATTTATTTCTTTACTTATTTAGTAAGCACATATTTATCAAGTGCCTACTGTGTGACAAGTATTCTGGTACATACAGGGACACAAGGTAAGGAAAACCCTGACCCATCCTCTCAGAGCAGAGATTTCAATGATAGAAGAGGTTAATTAAAGAATCCCTCAAATAAATTAAAATTAATAATCACCTTTATAATTAGTAGTGTGCCTATGTTGGTATTATTTATACTACTTATTTATTTTAACTCTAAGGATGCTTTTATAAGAATAAAAGTAACTAAATTTAGGAATTCTATAGAGGGAATGGTTGCTCTCTTTGGTTACAGGACTAAAATTTTAGGGTGAAACTTTAAATAAATTGTATAATGAATCATGTCACACAGGAAGCTTTTACAAAGCTTCAAATTTTTAAAAAACACTATCAATTCTATGGTCATACACAAGTAGTTTTTCTTCATAGTGATTTAAATAGGACTAAAATATTAATGTTGATAAGATAGATATTTTGAATTATATAAATTTTATAATAAATGGCATAATTATCTCCTTGTATTATTAACAGAAGTATGTGCAGCACATGTAGAATTAACTTTGATAGGTGTTTGAATTCTCAAATTCATTCAAAACCTTTATAACCAAATATGAGAGGCCAGATACAAATATAATAACAAGAATAGAAGAAGAGTATAAACATGTAATAATATAAAACCTGAAAGATATATGTTTTTAACCAAGTTGCACCCATACATTTGGTAAATAAATAATTTTTAAAAAGACAAATTATTGTTATTTAAAAATTTATTAAATTCACCATTTTCCTCCAAAAGGAGAATCAAATATAGACATAATAAAATAAGTAGAAGAAAATAAGATATCCAGAATCTAATTATACTGATTCCGATATACTGATTCTATACTGATTATACTTGCACAGAAGTAACACAACCCTTGACTATTTTATCATCTCAACCATACATAGAAACTTTTGAAATAAAGTATTTATTGTATGAAATTTTATTTTAATCTTCGGTAAAAATAATAATCTTTATAGTGGTATTTAGTGATAAAGTTGTCAACTTTCTGTTCCCTAAATAGTCTGTATTAGGTTTCATCTATATTAGTTATTCAGGGTTGTTCAGAGAAATAGAAATAAAATATGTACATGTACACATGGAGAGAGAGAGAGAGAGAAAGAAAAAGAGAAAGGGGTTTATTATTAGGAATTAGACATGGGATTATGGGGTGGAGAGTCCCCTGATGTGCCTTCTGTAAATGGAAACTGAGAAAGCCAGTGGAGTCATTCCAGTCTGAGTCTGAAGGCCTGAGAAGCAGGAGAACTGATGATGGGAGTTCTGGTCCAAGTCTGAAGGCTGGAGAAGTGGAGGGTTGATGGTGAAAGTTCCAGTCTCAGGAATAGAGAAGACTCACCTCAGTGGTCAGGCAATTGATAGTACAGGTGCTACTTTAATGACTAGTTTGTGATATAAATAGTTAAGATAATTGAGGTTGAATGCTTAATCTTAAGTGATAGCTTATATCATATACTTTATAATCTAAATACTTTATTATTAAACGTTATTATTTTCTAAGATTTACTTGTCTCTTTCCACCATTTTGAGGCCTATGTAGGTCTGCTGGGAGCAGGGCTTCTCAAACAAAAAATATGCCTGGAAGGCTGTGGTCCAAGGTCATTTTTGCCTGGTATAAATGGGGACCTGGAATCAGAGGGAACACACAGATCTTAAAAATTGAAGGTGTTTATGCTTGAAAAGAAACTGAATTCTGTCTAGGCAAGAGATGTGCTAATGTATACAAAGCAAAGAACAGCAAAGTGACTTCTGATGGCAAACTAAACAAAACCAGGAGGGTAATCTGGGGCGAAGTAATCTGAAACAGGAGGCATGGTTGAGCCCATTTCTGAAGCAAACTTTCTGCTAAAAATCATTGGACACAAAACTTGTAGAATTCTGTAGCTCTCAAGGATTTAAACTATTGAAACATAAACAAATCAAAGGGGATTTGTTCTCTTAAAAAATGTTGTGTGTGATAGCAGAGATACAATTGAGTTAATCATGGAAAAATAAAACTACACATCTTTTTTTTAAAGTAAATTTTTTTCTATGAGAGTGATGTCCTGCTTTTTTGGTTTGCAGGCTGGCGCTCAATCCACTGAGACAGACCTTGTGTCCTACTTTTTTGAAAAATGTGACTAGTAATATCTCTTATCAGTTATAGAAAACCATATCAACAGCCAGCATATACTAACCTAATAATAATTCCTTATGGATGCATAACAGTTATAGCCTATGAACTGTCTCTACGTGTTATTTCATTTTATTCAATCCCAAACTTAAGATGTATATTTTCTTTTTCCTAGAAGAGAACACATAATTAACAGGTTTGTCAAAGTACCATAGCCAGGCAGAACAGTGGTTTTAACCCAGACCTCTAATGTCCATTCCAGAAGCAAAGTGGTGGAGGACGTGTCAAACTGAAGGCTGGCCACTGGCCGTCTTGGAGGTATGCGGGAAGCGGAGCTGTCTGTGAAACAGGATTGCCTGCTGTCATCAGGGGCCATTTCCTTACAATGTGATTAAAATGCAGAATATTCACTATTCTCTTCTACTTTTCAAAAAGAAAATTTTCAAATAAAATTCACCAGGAACATTTACATAAGATGAATAAATGTTTCTAAAATTTCTTGGGGAAATATATTTCTAAAAAGCAAAAGTACATGCTTTATAATTTATAATTATATATAATTATATATAACTATAGAATTTATAATTGTTTCACACCAACTTCAATATAGTATGCTAAATATTCCAAGTTACATTTTCTCAGGAAGAGTTTATTTTTCTACATGAAAGAGAATAAAAAGTAAATAACACAAGGATGAAAAAAGTAATGATAGAAGGGCTTATATGTACAGGTATTTGAACAGAGCACTTCAAATCATTTATTTAGAGGTTTAAAAAACTATAAAATCCATGCTTTGCTATCAAACTAAATGAAGTTTGAAGTCTAATACCAGGCACTTTATACACTTAAAGTGGTCCTTACAGCAAACTTATGTGGAAAGAAATATTACTAGCCACATTTACAGATGAAGAAATTGAAGCTCAGGCAATTTAAGTAGTTTTCTATATTAACAACTATCCAGTGTGGTACAAAATGTTTGTGTCTTAATACTTTATTTAACTTTCAAAAGCTTTTGATGTGTTTTTTATGTGTGGTATAGCCTATGTTGTTTTATTTTCTTATTTATTTATTTTAATTGTTCTTGTACAGTTTTCTGTCTTTCTTTCCCCTTGTAAATAACTTGATTGTTTCTCCTATGACAGTTATAAAATTAAAAATTAAACTAGAATAGAGCTAGTTCTTTAAAAAATCAGTTTCATCTGGTACTTTCAATAATTAACATATACAGTTGTCTCTCTTTCCCCCTCACCACAACCACCCTCACTCCTCACCCTTGATCCTACCCCTCTTCGGTTTTGTCTATGTGTCCTTTATACATGTTCTTGAAAACTCTTCCCCACTTCCCTCCATTATTCCCTTATATCTCCCTTCTGGTTACTGTCAGTTTGTTCTTAATTTCAATGTCTCTGGCTATATTTTGCTTGCTTGTTTGTTTTGTTGATTGGGTTCCACTTATAGGTGAGATCATATGGTATTTGTCTTTCACTACCTGGCTTATTTCACTTAGCATAACGCTCTCCAGATCCATCCATGCTGTTGCGAAGAGCAGGAGCTCCTTCTTTGATGATTAAATCACAACCTTTTAGTGATTTAGAGGGGAAAATGCAGACAACTGTACTTGAACAATAAAAGAAGTGAAAAAAATTTATAACAATATACAATCTCAATGGCAACATATGGGAGTATGTGTTGTCAATCTTACTAAATGTCAAAAATCATATCATTGTAAAAATAAATAATTAACATACACAAACTAGATGTTTTTGCGGAAAACATTTCTTCCTTTATATAATTATTTGCATTTTTTCCATTTTATTTTATCTCACATTAGTTACTTTTATGTTATCCTTTGCTCTTTATCCTGTGTATGTGTGCATATGTATTTCATTTTCATATGCATTTTGAAAGAGCTCAGTTGGTTTTTATATCACTTGATTAAAATATTTGATTTGGTATTTGATATTTATATTTGTGCAGATCTGGTGCTATATTTTGTGCACTCCTATGGGTTTTAAAATATTTTGCAAATTTATTTTTTTAGTGTTTTTAAAAAAATTTTGTTCTTCCAGCTGCATTTTAATTTCTAAATAACACTTAGCACTTTTTTCTTCTCTCGTATTTAGTGTTCTTGTCTCATTTGAATATTTCTTGTTATTGACTTTTGTTGGATGTACTAAAAAGACACTTTGGTTCCAGAGTTCCAATCAGATGTTTCAATTGAAACAACTTTAAGGATAGTCCTACTTTCAGAGTGTAGGCAGGGTAAAGAAAAGACACAAATGTTGTGAGACCCTTATATTAGCAACTTTTGGAAACCATTACTGTCTCTTAGACCTGAAGAATCCAAGGGCAGAATAGTATTCTGGTGCCTCCTGTGATTTGGAGCTTTAAAAAGGGAGGGACTAATGTGTCAGATAATGCAAAGATTTGGCCAGCCCATTGCTGGAAGTGTAGTGCCAAAGCAGGAAAAGGGAGAAGAAATATTCAAAGACCTTCTCCCCCTCTCAGTATCCAGTCTCCTGCCTGTGCTTTCAGGGGTATGGACAATTAGAAGACAGACATTAAGGATGTTTGGGTAATGCAATCCATAGTGGTCAGGGCATGTCTCCAGGCAAAGAGCAATAAAGAACAAGGTCAGAGCACTGATGGATGTGACAAAGGTCTGGTTTGATTCCCAATCAGGGTGTAGACCTCCGTTGAAGGTTTGGTTCCTGGTCAGTATATGTGCAAAAGGCAATGGATTGTTATTTCTCTCTCTTTCTTTCTCCCTGCCTTTGCTCTCTCTAAAATAAATAAATAAAGTCTTAAAAAAAGGTTGAGGTCATAAGTGAATCTTGTGAGCAAAATGAGGAATGCCTTTATGCATACTTTCTAGAGTATAGCTGTTTTAAAATGGCAAATCATTTTCAAACTGTGTTCTTTTTCTTCTTTCTTTAGTATTACACTAACTTTTTGTGTGTGTTGCCACATTCTTCAGTTTCTTATTTCCATTCAATTTTTACTCATCTTCATTTCTTGGGCTTTCTCTAAAGTCCTATTGATATAATGTATTAATAGAATTTATGGCCTTTCCATCATCCCTTCAATGTTTAACTGATTGTCACTAAAAGTCATCTAAATTTTAAGCCAGATCTGTATTATTTGTGCTTAATTTATTGTTATCTTTGTCATGGTTTACTATCGTATTTTGTGTGGTTGTTCCAGCTTGAGAAAGATCCCTGAGTCTGCTACATGATTTTCGCATTATGAATATTTTCCCCATATATAACCTAAAGTTGTCATTGTTTTCTTTCTTTACACAAAGTGACAATTTCTACACTCTTTAACCCTTGAATTATTTCAAGGTAATTTGTTTCCAGCTCTGTTAGCTAATGAAAAGTGCCTCCTATATTTCACTTCCATCTACTCTTTTTGTTGCTAGTATAATTTAATAATGCTAAAAAGAACATGGATTAATGAGGGAAATTGGGTGAAGCATCAGCTGTATATCATAAAAAACAAGTTTCATAAGTGAATGTGCATGTATGTGTGTGTGTGTGAAGTCTTTACCCAGTGGAGGGTGAAAACACATCTGTGTAATAAAACCATGCAATAGATAGATTGCCATTTTACAAGAGTCATTAATAAATATCTCTCTGACTTTATGTAGATGTAGGAAGTGAAAATTCCCCAGATGCTTGGTAGCTACTGATAAGCAGTTCTACTTTCAGAAGCATTTCAAGAGAAAAAGAAGAAAGTTGGAAAAGTTTGCAATAGTTCTTAATGGCTTTTCATTGTCAATATGCCCTATTCTCTTCAACTAATTCTCAGTTACTCATCACTTCAGGAAAGTAAGGAATTTTTTCCCCTTACTTTCTTTCTTAGAAGTTATATCATGGAATCTATTTTAATTTGTTCCAGAAATTAGGATCAAGAAAATAATTTTTCACTGGATAGCGGTAAGAATCTACCTAATTTATTCAGCATTTTTTAATTTTTATGTTTTGGACTTAAACTGAAATAGTAAATATATTTAAGATATGAATGTGGAGTAAAGATCACATTTTATATTAATATCATTATATTTTTCATTTGAATGTTTAAGATTGTGTTTTATGTGCTGAAAGCCTAGATGATAGATTTTTCTTCAGTGATATTTTCAATTATATAGTTTATTGTTTGAAAGAATTGGTTTGGGGCATACAAAATACTGCCTCTTTTATATGGCAGGGATTAGCATCCTTTTCTTCATGAAATAGTACTGATTTGAAAAAAGAAAGAACTCACGGACATGGAAAATAGTGTGGTGATTGCTAAGTGGGGAGAGGTAGGTGGAAGTGGAAGAGGGTATGGGGGAGTCAATGATAATGGAGAAAAATAAAAGAACATAGTGAAAACTAAAACAGAAAAGAAACTGTGCCCCCATTGTATCTGTATGACTGACATCTGAAAACATGTTTGTAATCTCAATACTTGTATGAAATAGCATTTTGTGGCTCTTTTTCCAATCAAGTCTTTGATGTTTAGAAATATCTTGCATTCTCTAATCTTCCCTACTTGTCCCAAATTCTACATGCCTATAGATATTAAGTATTTTTATAACAACAGAGAAAAAGTACAAAGTTAATAGTTTTATAATTACACCAATTCCTAAAGTAGGGTTATAGCAATCAATAACTTTTTACTTCATACCATCTGCTGGTATTTAGTGTGATTACTTACCTTTAAGGACAGAAATTTTAAAGAAAAGTACATTTCAATGAATAACTATAGCAAAAAACAGGAATCTACAATATTGTGTATACAACTTCAGAGAGAGAATTTCATTGACAGATTACTTTGCATAGGAAACACACTTATAAAAACAAAAGCATTTTTTTTTTGAAATTATAAGCAATGGAATAGACTACAGGGGAAAATAAGCTAACATCTTTCCATCTTTACAAATTGCTGATCAATAAATCACAATTTAAAAGGAGCTGACACTATTATATGAGGCTTGAGGCAATACAATCCTCATTTTCATATTAACAGGCATTTATAACAATAGTTTCTGTCATAGGTTTGTATGCGTTTAACATGACGAATTATACCAGTAAGTCAGATTGGCATTTTAATGCATAAAAATACATTACAAGTATGAAAATACATATTTGCTTACTATAGAGAAAATGCAGCATTGATTTAAAAATTAAAATTAATTGTGAAATATATATAGTCATTCTTAAAGCATCTACAACTTTTTTAAGGGGTGGGGAGAATAGTGATTCCTAGGCTTTAGGAATTTTAAATTTTATTAGAGACAAAGATAATATTTCATTTTCTTAATATCAATTGGGTTATAGATTTTTCAACAAAAGTATCAATAATTTTTATGTCATTCTATAGTTTTATTTATAAAACCAGTGAAGAGCATGTTCTCAGAATACCAGCTTTGATTCTTTTCAAGTGCATTGGTATAAGAAACCAAGTTGTAATGATACAGCAAAAGAGGCCACTGGTATTAACATAGGCAGCAAAGGTCATCAGCTGAGATTGGCGTCAGAGAAATTTCCAAAGCCAGTTGCTGCCTAAGAGTGGTTGCCACTGACGAAAGGTCAAAGTATTTTGTATTCACAGGGGCGCATTCTCTCTGCTGTAGGTCGTAATTGGGACCTCTTGTAACAACTCAACAAGGAACAAGGCAGCCCACAAATCACATGCAGCAAATGTGACTCATGGACTATAACTAGCAGGAGGGCAATGGCATTGATATATGTGTCCAAAATGCTTTCAGAGAATTGAGGCCACAGTACACACTGCACCCTAGAAATATGGCAAGAAAAGAGAATATAGGGAATCATAGTCAAGATTGACTTAGCTGCTCTATGATGGGGCAGCTAGTGTCACTAGAGCCACAAACTAGAGAAACAACTGAATATTAATTTTGATGATTTATTGAGTTGTGAGTGTGGACTCTTATGAGAATGAGAAACTACAGAGGGCCCAGTATTTTGAGGGCTTCCATACTTATGGGTTTTATCTCCAGGAATACTACCAGGGTCTCATGGTGAAGAGACAAGTAAAATACTGTCTTTTGGGGGGGCCGGGGCTGGAGAAGGGACAAAGTCAACAGTTTAGAGATATAGGTAGGGAAGCAAATATGCCACCTCATTATGTGTCTCTCTCACAATAGGATTATTTTATTTTTAAGAAGCAAAAGACTCAGGAAGATATTTTGAACTTCTCCTTTACTGTCTGAAAGAATTTTGATAAGGGCCTGCTCCAGGAAGGAAGCTCTGCATACAGAACTATAGCATAATATAAACTTGGTGTGGTGGGAGAGGCTCCACAGGACCGAGAGATCAGCGCCGTCCACTCTGTGACCCTCGTTGTCTCTGCACAACCCAGCAAACATTTGTTTAAGCAAACGTTTGCTTTTCCATCTTCATGTGAATTGCTTTCCTTCCCTTTGGAATCCCAAACCACTACCTCTTTCTCCTGAGGTCAGGATGGCATAGAAACTCAAATATTGGGTCTTATATGCATGTACATAATTCAACTTGATTATTCTATTTTGTCAATCTGTCTCATGTCAATTTAATTCTTAGACCAGCCAGAAGAACCTAGAAGAGTAGAAGAAAACTCCCTGCCCCCTTAGCCCCCCACACCCCAGTAACAGAGTTATGCTTAGGCCCTTCTCCTTAACAAAGGTCTGCTTTGTAGGGGAAGAGAAATTAGTGAGCCTTATTTAATCTGAGGGTAAGGCAGTTACGGGGGTCCAGTATGCTTGAGCCTTACCGTTTCTCCTAAGGTGGTGGAAAAGAGCTACACAGGCTCACTAAAAGCCTGGGATTTAATCATGGAATTATAGAACATTATCTCCCCATATTCTACCACAGCATCAACAGTGTCCTTACTATAGTAAAAGTGGTTACAAAGGAAAAGCCTGCAAAACACAGATTCTTTTTAATACAGAGATCTTGGGGGTAACCCCCAAAATAACAGGAGAGACAAAAAGAATACTAGAGGAGATGGAACCTCTGGCCCCTATACCTACAGTAAACATTTAACACAACCTGGTCCTAGCTGAATACATATAAAATTTCATACTATAGTTTTACTGCCTTAGTTCCTATTACTTCTTACATCATGTCCAGGTCCCAACAAAATTAACCAGGCATGTTAAAGGCATCATCACCCCAAAAGGAAAGTCCTTATCCATCAGCTGCCACTTCCCAGATCTTCCTCGCTATAGTCCCTGTCAAACACAAATTATTATTTAAGAATCTTACAACAGCATATTTAATTTTCCTCACCTATACATTATATATGTTTATAATATATGTAGATATAAAACATATAATATTAGTAAAATAGATAGAATGAGGGTGAATAACATATTCCAAAATGAGATAGTGATGATTGGTGCAGAACTCTGAGTATACTAATCACTGAATTGTATATTTTAATGCTGTGACTTGTAGAATATTTAAATTATAGCTCAATAAAGATGATATCTTTGGAAAGCTAACAAATCCACTTTAAGTCTCAAAAAATTTCCTTGTTCTGAACATTTCAATTAAATCACATCATACAGAATACTGTGTCTTGTGGTTGCTTTCTTTCACCTACCATAATATTTTCAAAGTCCATTCACTGCTAAAAAAACAAAAAACTGTGGAATCAATTTATATTTAATGGGGTCACTGATAAGATTTTTAACTGCTATTTGTTTCTTCTATGTCTTTTATCTATTTGTTCCTCTCTTCCTATGTAACTGCCTTCTTTTATGTAAAATAGATATTTCATAGTGTACAAACCATAAGGAAATACTAAAAGAAAACTTTGGGCTAACAAATTTTCTTAATTAGAAAACAAAATTATAAACTAACAATTAGCTAAATTGTACATTATCAAAATTAAAACTTTTTGTGATTTAGAATATACCCTACTGAGTAAATGAAAATGCAATCTGTAGGGTGGAGAAAATACTCAAAATCCATGTTTGACAAGAGAATTGTATACCAATTATATAAAGTACTCATAAAATTCAATAAAGGAACAAATAAACCAGACTTAAACATGGGTAAAAAACAATCACAAGAGAAGAATTATGAATGACTGGTAAACAGATAAGATGTTCAATATCATTCATTAGTCATCAGGGAAATGCAAAGTACAACTATAATGAGTCACCATCTGACACTCATTAGCAAGTTTAAATTTATTTTTAAAAAACTTATAATATCAAATATTGGTAGAAATATGAAACAATTGAATACCTTAAATATTGCTGGTGTAAAATTGTAAAATCATCTTGGAAAATTGTGGTTTAAGTTTTTTATATAGAAATGTAATTGCAATATAATCCAGTAATCCCACTTCTGAGTACTTAACCAAGAGCAATTAAAATATTTGTTTACATATGAAATTTTATAGAAATGTATATGTTCTTTATTCATAATTGCTGAGTAAATCAATAAATTGAGTTATATTCTCACAGAAATTACTACTCAAAGTGAAAGAAAGTTCATTAGACCATACAGTTATGGTAGGCACAGTTTTGTGTATACAGGGTCTTTTGAGAAAGAGTCCTTCCGTTATTCATATAATGAGAATGGTTTGCATGACATTGATGTAACCTGGCAACCAAAGAGAGTGGACTGGAATATGCATGCGTGAACAATGATGACTTCACTGTACTAGTCAGTGGGGGCAATAGATGCTATTGAGTGAGCCTGTGTACTGTGTGGCTGTCACATTCAAAATGACTGAGCAAGTAGGGCAATGAATCTGCATCAGATTTTGCATTAAGCTTGATTATTCCTCTGTGGAAACTATTTGGATGATTGAGAAGGCTGCAGCTATGGGCAAGTGGTATTGGCAGCTTTATCACAACAATGCACTGCTTATGCATCTTGTCTCCTGCAGAATTTTTTGGTGAAACACCAAATCACCCAGGTGACTCAGCCCCCCTACAGGCTAAATTTGATACCCTGTAACTTCTGACTTTTCCCTTAACTAAAATCACCTTTGAAAGGTAAGAAAATGCACACCATTGATGAGATTCAGGAAAATATGATGGGGCGGCTAGTGGTGATTGGGAGAATTGTGTTAGGTCCCAAGGTGACTACTTTGAAGTGGACTTAGGCATTATTGTCCTATGTACAATGTTTCTTTTATCTTGTATCTTCTTCAGTTAATATCTCAGTTTTTCATATTACATGGCTGCATAGCTTCTGGACAGACCTTTTATACTTGAACCTCAATAAAACATAAAAATCAGAAAAATAAAATTCTATATAAATAAATAAAACAGAATGAGCTGCTAAATTCAACAACTTGGATAAAGTTTTAAAACATTATTGTAACAGAAGAAGTCAGTCACAAAATACAATTCTTCTTGTATGAAATACTAGAATAAGCCAAAGTAATTTATCTTAAAGAAAACAAATAGTCGGTTGTGTGGAACCAAAGACCAGAAACACAGATAGTAAGTGTCTACCATGTAAGATTTTCCAATGAATTTTTAAATTTTTTTTCTTTTCCATTAGACAATGCACCCCTTCACACTGACAACAGTAATGGTTAATAGCAATTGTGGTAGATGTTAGGCCCTTTATATAAATACAGGTCCAGGTTGTTCTGTTGCCAGCTTGATTGAGATGGGAATCACATGTCTGTAAATGCCCTTCCTTGCACAGGGCCTGATTTGAGCTGGCCAAAAGAAGAGAGAGAAGTGAAGCAACAGCATTAGATACAACGCAGAGGTTAGTGGAGGGTTCTGGTAATTGTCTTGCCCTGATTTGTATTCCTCTGAACACACACACACACACACACACACACACACACACACACACCTTCACTGTTGTGTGCACACTTTAAAAAAACAAGACAAAACATGTTATCATTTTCATTGTTGTTTTTGGCAGGATTTTGCCTTTTAAAAAACAAACACACAAAGATTAATAATGTAAATAATTTTAACTAAGAAATGACTCAGGCAATAATAAATGAGTACATACATATTGCTCATAAGCCGATTTCTTTCATCACTCTGTGATTTTGACTAAATTTTTAATTTATATGCAGAAGAGCTCCAGATATTTCCAGAACCAGCCACAACTGAAAGTGCTGCTGGAACCCGCCAGCGCAGCCTCTCCTCCTTTCTCTTCTGTTTCACTGTCCATATTCCCATAATTAATCATTCAAGAAACATTTACCGAATACAGATTTTGTTCCAGACATTATTAAAACATGGCCTCAAGGACTTCACAACAGAGACACAATCATATAATGGGAAAGTGAGCTTACAAAGAAGCATGTGCAAGGTGCTATGGCTTCATTAACAAGGGACTGACTAAATGCATAAGAAGTGAGAGCCTCAGGGCAGCTGTTATAGAGGACTAACGGTTGCTGAATTGGACCGTACTGTAAATGCCCAAAGCAGATCTGTGTCAGATTTACTGTTTGTGTCATGCATATTAATTTTCCTTGTATAAGTAAAAGTTATTTCTGTTAAGATTCAGAAAATAAGCAATTTACATGACATAAAACTCTGCCCATACTTCAAGAACACTAATATTTATTTCATAGTTATCCAGTGATGTTAATTTTTTAATGTTCTAGTCATTTGTTCGTTTTATTGATATATTTATCATTAATTTTCCTGACAATTTTAGAAGTCTATAATATGGCCCCTAGAAAATTAGTATAAGCTCTTCTTCAGTGACACTGCTTGCATTTTTTTTCCAAGTGTGTCACTTGCAGCTTTGGTTGTGACGTTTCAGTCTGGGTAACTGTAGAAAACAGATGGCACACCCAAACAATTTAATTTTTAAAAGTTTTCAAAGCTATGCACATGGTTAAAGGACCAAAGAAGTGATAATGAAACACCCAAGGATTAGCCACAGAAGGGAACTGTTACCCTTGCTAGTTTGAAACAGTAACAGGGGAAACAATGTTACAGAATCTAATGTGAGCTGGGAGCATGGAAGGGGGTCCTTCTACTCCCTGGCTGGTGCCACCCATTGACTGGTATCGTTGAGAAGCTAGAACACAGTGGGAGCCCTGTGTTGTAATTAATAGAGGGCTGTTACTAGAACACAAACGATGTAGAGAAGAGGAAAGATGAATCACAATAATTCTTTGACTCATAGATGTTCTCATTTTTCATGTAGTCAGCTAACACTCTTTTTCAGTTTCCAATTTCATCTTTAAAATACATTCTTCATCCAGAGATGATATGTTTTTTTTCTACATTTAGGGTTTTTTTTCTAAATATAATTTTCCATTTGACTGGACTTTTTCCTCTTCTGAGATGATTCCTTGCTCTCTCTCTTTAAGAACTTCACTCTTGATTTTCCTTCCATCTGAACAGTTGTCTCTCAATTATAAACTTAACCAAATTAAAGCTACACTGTAGATCTCTAACAAGTCAAAGTCAGAAATAAGCACAGTGCCTGGCAAGTGGTTAGAATTGTTGAGGTCTTAGGACCAAATTATCACTTTAGACAGTGTTAAATTTTACCTGCATGCTACTGAAAGGCAGCAATGGGTAATAAACTTCCCCGTCTTTTGTGTTTCAGGAAATAGCTTAATGAAATCAAAGAACTCCCCTTCCTCTTATGACTTAGAGAAGACACTCAGATGTCCCCTTTTCTTTTTCTTACTTTTTTGAAATTACTTTATTGTTGTTCAATTACATTTGTCTGCATTTTCTCCCCAGCACTCCCCACCAATCTCAGCCAAACCCACTTCCCTCCCTTGCTTCCACCATCCCCCTTGATTTTGTCCATGTGTCCTTTATAGTAGTTCCTGAAAACCCTTCCCCCATTGTCTCCTCCCCCCTCCCCTCTGGCTATTGTTAGATTGTTCTTAATTTCAATGTCTCTGGTTATATTTTGTTTGCTTTTTTTCTTCTTAAATATGACTCCACCAAATGAAGACACTGGCAATTTCCTCTTTGCCTTATATGATTATTAGCAGAATTGTTTGTACCCACCGAGCAATCCAGATAAAATACTTGCATTAGGTGACTTCATCAAGTCACCTAAGGTGACTTGACCTAACTTTAGTTAAGCACAGCTTCACTCCCTGCCCCCACCCTGCCCCTGCCCCTGCCCCTGCCCTGCCACTTCCTTTGACTTGGGCTCATCCTAGAGCCAGCATTAGAATTCACAACATACTCTCCTTAACTAAGATCAGGCAGTTGCTTATTTCACTTTTTCAAACCTGATTTTTTTCTTGCCTTATTTAGTTCTTCCTATAAAAGAGAAGCCTTTTCCTGCCTGAATTCTGAGTCACTTACAGTTTTTATGGTCCTTATAGTCAGTCAGAGAATCAAAGCCCTCTCTTTGCCTTTTCTTCCACTTGCAAAGACCCCTCTCTTTATTGTCGTAGTCCTGCTTCCCAGTCACAACAACCCTGTTGAAAAAAGTTTCTCTTTACTTAAATTTAAATTTGTGTTTTATTTGACAACACTTACGCCATTGGTCATCTTCAGGGCTGCTAAAGTCTTCATTCATTGAAAAAATATTTATGCAGCAGCACCTCTGTGCCAATACTTTGCTAGATAGATACTGGAGATACAGGGAAGAGAAAGATAGAGTCCATTACCTCAGTGAACTTGTGGGATTATTAAAATGCAGCACAAAAGTGCATTTAGAAAATAAAAAGTTGCTATGTACAGATGATGGGCACTCATCCCTGAGCAAGGTAAATTGGAAGATGTTTTCAGAAATCAATAATGTTTGAGATGATCCAAACATATTATAGAACATAATCAATTCAGAAAAGTAAATTGTAGGCCATAAACATCATTTAAAGTTGAAAATGTCAGAGATGAGTATAGCTGAGCTAGTCAACAAAGGCTTCATTTGTAGAAAGGTGAGGTACCTTAAAAAACATGAGGATACAATGACATAGAAAGAGCGGTAGATGTTTTAGCAGTTTCATGAGCACAGGGTTATGGAGCAGAGTGTGTATGTTGGGGAGAAAAAAAAAGAACCAATCTTAATCAACTTTGCTTTTCCCTACTTACAGCATTCTTTCAACACCCACTGGAATCCACACCTGCATTTAGCTGATAGCATGCCATAGAAATCATGTCTCTTTTACTTGCTATATTCATAATTTATTTTCACATAGGCATCAGTTTGTAGATCTAAATGCACTGGAGAGCACAACCTCTGCACACATTTTTCCCAAAGCAGGATTCATATGACTGATGGCTCTATTTTCATGGTGACATCAAGTACTTCAGTTACTATGAGCAGCAATTCTTGCTCCAGCACTGATTTGACACCAGACAATTTCACTCATCACCACAGAAAGACCTTAACAATTTTATTAAGTCCATAGGCTGAACTGAACATATTGTGTCTGAGGTAGACTGGCTGTTATCCTGAGGATGGAGCACATTCATCAGAGTTTATTTTCTGCTTGTGACAGGTTTGCAGTGATGGTCCAACTGACTCAGACCTTATGGTTAATTTCTCACATTATAATGTGATTTCTACCTTGGTAATCCAACAGATGGTTTCTGCCTTCCTGTCTTGGATATTAGGAAAAAGTGGATCATATTTAGAGCATGCAAAACCACCATTCAAATTCCAACAGATCATGAGCATCTTCACATATGTTAACAAAAATGAGGCATTTCTGGCCCTCCCTGTCAACTTACCAAGTTTAGTTGCTGTGGCCCCACATGTCTGTCTGGCTCAGCCTCATGATGATGAGCAGCGATTGTGGAGACAGATATTTCTGGACACACTCAGCAGTTTTATTGACCTTCTTTCCAGTGTTGTTTACTACATTTTGCAAGGCATCATGATAAAAAGTTTTCTATTTTCTTCTAAAGCAGGAAGTAATTTTTTCCATCTCCATATTACTAACCAGTGTGCTGCCAAACATTCACATATGAAGTGTTACATGTGAAGAATTTAAGTATTGAAAATAGATGTGCTTTTATAATGTGCAATTTTGATTGAGTAAAAAAATTCACATATTAGCCTACTAGATTACACCAATAAACATTTTTCAATATTGTCAACATTCCCTGACATGAGATGAGAGATGACCACATTACTTTTTATCATCCTTCATATTTCATATTCTCTGCAGGAAGACCATTAAAGTCATGTTATAAATGTCTTATGTTAACATTTATTGGAAATCTTTAAATATTTAATCATGATTAAAGCAGAAAGATGCTCTTTTAAATATGGTATATTCAGAATTCACTGAACATATTTTAAGAAATAATAATTTGACCCTATATTATGATTTATTTCTAAATATTTTTAAAATATTTTATTCATGTTTTTAGAGAAGGGAGGAGAGGGAGAAAGAGAAACATCAATGTGTGGTTGCCTCTTGCGTACTCCCTACTGGGAACCTGGCCCACTCCCAGGCATGTTCCCTAGACTGGGGATCAAACAGTTGACTCTTTGGTGCACAGGCCAGTACTCAATCCACTGAGCCACACCAGCCTGGGCTATTTCTAAATATTTTTTAAACACATATCTCCAAATTATCATATAAATCTAATGTGGAAATGGGTGTTTTATTAATCTATACAACATGCAGGCATTTTATCAGAAAATTATGATTCTCAAATATGTGATAGTATTGAATGACAAAGTATAAATTATAAATATATATATACATATATACCCAAAGGATCCTCAAATTTCAAGCATTTATGTTCACAAGAATATGACTTTCTAAAATAAAATTTATAATGTTGTATTGTTAGAATTGAGTAACCTTGGATGGAAGTTTAAATATTATCTGGAGGCCTGTGGGTTAATGTGCACAGTTTTATTTTCAAAATAG
>PVKU01012337.1:0-36118 GCA_004027475.1 Anoura caudifer | reverse complement strand
CTTCCTTTCCTTAAAGCAGTCCCTTTAGTATCTCTTGCAGAACTGGTTTGGTAGACATGTATTCTTTTAGACTTTTTTTGTCTAGGACACTCCTTATTTGGCCTTCTCTATTGATTGAAAGCCTTGCTGGGTAAAGTAGTCCTGGTTGCAGGCCTTTGGTTCTCATTACTTGGAATATTTGTTGCCATTCTCTTCTGGCTTGGAACATTTCCATTGAGAAGTCAGCTGCTAACCTTATCGGGGCTCCCTTGTATGTTACTTCCTTTTTCTCCCCTGCTGCCTTTAAGATTGTCTCTTTGTCTTGGAGTTTTGCCATTTTAGTTATGATGTGTCTTGAAGTGGGCCTCTTTGGGTTCCTCTTGATTGGGACTCTCTGTGATTCCTGGATTTGTGTGACTTTCTCTCTCATCAAATTAGGGAAGTTTTCCATCATTACTTTGTCCAATATGTTTTCAATCCCTTGCTCTTCTTCTTCTCCTTCTGGTATCCCTATTATACGGATATTATTACGTTTCATGTTGTCTTGCATTTCTCTTAATCTCTCTTCATTCTTTTTGAGCCTCTTTTCCTTTTCTTGCTCTTTCTGGATGTTTTTTCCTACTTTGTCCTCCAACTCACTGATCCAATCTTCTGCTTCATCAATTCTGCTTTTGATTCCTTCTACTGTGTTCTTCAGTTCAGAAATTGTGTTCTTCATTTCCTCTTGGCCCTTGTTGATAGTTTCTATTCCTTTTTTCATGTTGATATAGTTTGCAGTGAGTTCATTGTAGCTTCCCTGTGGTTTCTGGTAGCTCATTATGGTTCACTGAGCTTCCTGACAACCATTGCTTTGAACGCAATATCTGATAGTTGAGTTGCCTCTGTTTCATTTAGCATTCTTTCTGGGGCTTCCTCCCTTCCTTTCATTTGGGGATTGTTTCTTTGTCTTCTCATTCTTTGTGAGGCTCTCCTTGTTAACCTCAGCTTCTTAAATTGAACTGTTCTGGCTCCCTAGGTTTATGGCATGAACTTCTGTGCTAGAATACCTGTGAGATTCAGTGGTCCTGTCTCCTTCGGGTATCCTGGTGTTCACAGCTTCCACTTTTCATCTGTTGAAATGCCCCCTCTTTGGGACCAAGTCTGGTCTTTTCACAGTTCCCCAGGGGTGGTTTTGTTTTGTTTTGTTTTTGTCTCACTCGTGGGTATTTTAAAAGAGAAAAGAGGAAGAAAAAAATGAAAAGAGAAGAAAGAAAAAGAAAAGAAAAAAAGAGGAAGGAAGAAGAGATAAAATTGGAATGAAAAGAAGGGGGAATAAAACAAGAAAGAAGTAACAAGAAGCAAAAAGAGTTGAGGGGTAAAAAAGATAAAAATAATGAAAAAATAATAGAAAAAATTTAAAAACAACAACAACAACAAAACAACTCTTGATGTTTTCAATCTTGCCAAGCCAGTCCTTCTGGTCTTGCTGGCTGCAACAGCCAAGGGGTGACAGTATCACTTTTCTCCCTGTTCAGCACTCAGTTATCTTTGCGCTACTGTCCTCAGAGTTAGCCCAGGGCCTCTCCACCCAGGGCCTAAGGCATATGTTCTGAGGAAATGTGTGCCTACCCCGGTCTCCCATGCAGGCGCCCATGATCTTGAAGCCACCTGCGGTCATGCACAGGCGCAATCCTGGTGCAGTCATCCCGATGGCATGCAGGTATGGACAGTCGCAGGAGCGCCAGTGTGCAGCCGTCCCAATGGCGCTGGGCGCCAACAGTCGAGTGAGCTCTCGTGTGCAGTTCTCCCCGGGCTATGCATGGGTGTTCACACCCTCAGCTTGTCTGCCACTGAGACCCCAACTCCTCTTTGTGAGGTTTCAAGCAACTGGGTTTATCCCAGTGCAGCTAAAACCTTGTTTGGCTGGGGAGGGAGCAGTTGACTCGGCTCCCTCCCTAATCTTATGGTGAGCCTGGCAAGTGCCGGCCAGGGCCTCAGTCCCCACACTGGTGTCCGCGCTGCTCCTTGGGCTCTTATTGTTCTGAAATACTCTCCTTACCATCTGGTTTTTCAATGTCCGCTACAATTTTCCATCTCTTGTTTTCCAATATGCTGTGTTTCTAATGGCTGTTTGCTCTGTTCAGCCATAAATCGACCAGGTTTTTCTCCCGTGTGTAGGGGGAAGTGAAATGTGCTCCCTCCTACTACGTCACCATCTTTCTCTCCTCTTTCATTTCTGATTTCATTTATATGTGTCCTTTCTTATTTTTTCTTGATGAGCCTGGTTAAAGATTCGTCAATCTTATTTATCTTTACAGAGAACCAGCTTGGTTTCATTGATCTTTTGTATGTTTTGTGGGTTTTTTTAGATTCTATTTCATTTATCTGCTCTGTTCTTTATTTTTCTTCCTTCTACTCACTTTGGCCTTTGTTTACTATTCTTCAAGTTCTATTAAGTGTGAACTTAAATTGTTTATTTGAGCAGTTTCTTGTTTTATGAAATAGGCCTGTAATGTTTTGAATTTCCCTCTTAGGTTTGCTTCACCAGTGTCCCACAGATTTTTGGATTGCTGTGTCCTCATTTTCATTTGTTTCAAAGTATGTTTTAATATCTTCCTTAATCTTATTGTTGATCCATTCATTGTTTAATAACATGTTATTTAGCTTCCATGTTTTGTGTGTTTTTCACTTTTTTCTTGTGATTGATTTCTAGTTTCATAGCATTGTGGTCAGAGAAGAGGCTTGATATGATTTCAAACTTCTTAAATTTATTGAGACTTGTTTAGTGTCCTAACATGTGATCTTTCCTAGAAAAAGTTCCATGTATACTTGAAAAGTATGTGTATTCTGCTGCCTTGGATTAAGGGCTCTAGAGATCAATTAAATCCATTATACCTATAGTGCCATTTAAGACCACTGTCCCCTTGTTGATTTCTGTCTGGAAGATCTACCCATTGAAGTCAATGAGGTGTTAAAATCCCTGACTATAACTGTATTCCCATCTATCTCTCCTTTTATGTCCATTAAGATTTTCTTCACATATTTAAGTGATCCTATGCACAAATGTTTACTAGGGTTATATCCTCCTTTTTGATTATCCCCTTTAACATTAGGAAGTGACCTTCTTTGTCTCTTACTAGAGTCTTGGATTTAAAATATATTTTGTTGGATATAAGTACCACTACCCCAACTTTTTTCCCCTGCCATTTGCATGAAATATTTTTCCCATCCCTTTAGATTTAGTCTGTGTGTATCTTTCTATCAGATATGGGTCTCTTTGAGGCAGCATATATATGGGTCTTGTTTTCTTATCCATACCACTACCCTATGCTTTTGATTGGACATTTTAAGCCATTTACAATTAAGGTGATCATTGATAGATATGCATTTAATGCCATATTGTTGTTAGAATATTTCCTCCATTTTTTCTTTCTGTTTTTCTTCTTCTTCTTAAAAAAGCCCTTTAACATTTGTTGCTATCATTTGGTGTTAGGAACGGTATCATTTGGTGTTAACAAACTCCTTTAGTTTTTTCTTGTATGACAAATTCCTATTTCTCCTTCAATTTTAAATAATAGCTTTGCTGGGTAAATTAGCCTTGGTTGTACATCCTTGCTTTTCATCACCTTGAATATTTCATATCACTCTCTTCTGGCCTGAAGTGTTTCAGTTAAGAAATCCGATGACCGTTTCATTGGTGCTCTCATGTATGTAACTACCTGCTTTTCTGTTGTGACTTTTAGGATTCTCTCCTTTTCTTTAAGCCTTGTCATTTTAATTATGATATGTCTCAGTGTAGTCTTCTTTGAGTCCAAACTGCTTGAGACTCTATAAGTTTCCTGAACTTGTGTTTCTTTTTTCTTCACAAGATTACAGAAGTTTTCACTCATTATTTCTTCAAATAGGTTTTCAATCCCTTGCTCTCTTCTTCTGATATTCCTATGATGTGGATTTTGTTACACTTCATGTTCTCTAAAATGTTTCTTAAGCTCTTCTTATTTTTTAAAATTCTTTTTTTCTTTTTGCTACTCTGCCTTGATATTATTTTCTACCTTCCCTTTCAAATCACCAATTTGATCCTCTGCTTCATCTAACTTATTATTTGTTCTTTCCAGTGTATCATTTATTTCAGAAATTGCATTGTTTATTTATGACTGATCCTTTTTTATGATTTCTATGTCTTTTTTATGCTGTTGATTTTTCTTATAATCATTGCTCTAAGCTCTCTATCTTATAAATTGCTTGACTCCATTTCAACTGGTTCTACTTCTGGAGAATTTTCTTGTCCTTTCATTTGGGATATGTTTCTTTGTCTTCTCATTTTGGCTGCTTCTTTGTATTGTCCACCTTAGTTGTTAAACTGATCAGAGATATAGCTTCAAGCTGTAATCAGCAGCCTGGCTTAAGCATCACAGGTGAGTGGCCAAGTTATTCCTTTATTGGGGCTATTGTTTTCCCCCAGATTGGTGCCATTTGGAGAAGAGCGCTCTGCCTAAGAAAGATGACTTCTGCCGTGTAGGGAATGACTCAGCACAAGGATCCTCATGGCTGTTCCTTTAGTTATCTCCCCACAGCAACTATTCCTGGACTCTCCTCAGGCATCTCTAATCCACTCTGCCCTCCCTCTCCTGGATCTTAAGTAAGTGGCTGCAAATAAAATTTTGTGCTTTGACCCTTTAAGAGGCTTTCTGCATCCCCAGCCATATCTCCCTGGAAGACAGAAACCCTGCTGCTTTCCAGCTCTGGTGCTGTAGACTGCAGAGCCAAGCTTGGGGTTTTGACCCCATACTTCTCAGGGTGAACCCCATGGCCACTAAAATATCCTTCTGGAGCTTTGGCTGCTGCATGTGGGAGCCTAGCTAGCCCTTTTGTATACTGCCTCTACACTTCCTACCAGTCTCATTGTAGTGAAGTGGTTTCTTCTGTCTGTCCTTGATTATAAGCAGAAAAAAAATAAAGAATAATATTAGTGACATATCAAAATTATAAAAAATTAAAATTCTATAAATAAGTGTTTAGTGGAACCCAGCCATATGCTTTCATTTACACATATAGCCTGTGGTTACTTTCACACTACAAGAGCAGGTTGGAAAAATTGCTACATAAACTGTGTGGCCTGCAAAGCTTAAACACTTTACAGAAAGCCTTTGCCCACCCATGTCTTGAATGTTGTAGACTCCTTTATTTGCAAAGACTAACAGATATAATGAACACCTTCAAAATCTCAGTAGGTAACCCAACAAATGTATATGCCTCTCTCATGTCATAGTCTCTGCCCCAGAGGCACTGAGAATGTTTTCTGTGCCTTGGACCCTTTGGGCAGTCCGACAAAATTTGTCAGTACTTTTCAGGATAATAATTTTAAAATGCATAAAATAAAATACATTGGATTTAAAGAAAGTTATATTAAAATTCAAGACATTTTAAAATGTGATATAGTAATGCATGGACCTCTTTCTTAAAGCCTTAAATAACAAAATCTAGCAGCAGGTTTAATAACTGTCATAATTTTAAAGGAGTGTTAAGTATAAAAATTTTTGAAATAGTGCAACAACTATAAAGTGATTTGAAATATCTGTAATTTGTCTAGGTGTCAAAGTCATAGGTAATGCATAAATTATTGTGGGTATTTCCCTACATTCATAATACAGGGCAATTTTAAATTTAAGTTAGTGTTTCATGAAAATATAAATGTAAGGTTTTTCTAATGAAGCTCATGGACTCCTTGAATTTTATCCACAGAGCAGAGAATGGGTTCATGGACTTGAGAGCCTCTATCATTTCTTGGCCTATGGAAACTTCCATTTGAACCTCTCCATTTACCAGAAGGCAGAGCAAGCACAAAGATCTGGAGGTGTTAAGAAAAACAATACAAAATCCAACTGCCCACATTCCACTAAGCAAAGCTGTTTATGTACCCAACTAACTGCAAAGGAGGCTGGGAAATGAAGCTCAGCACTGTGCCCAGGAAGGAGACAAAACTCATTTGGTTAACCCCAGCTGGTCTCCACCACAGCCTCCTCTCCAGGGCACTGCACAGAATACCTTTGGAAGCCATATTCATCAGCTTGGGCTGCCATGAAAAACCACAACAGATGAAGAACCTTAAATGACAGAAATTTATTTTCTCACTGTTCTGGAGGCTGGAAGTCCAAGATCAATGTGCTGCTGATTCCTGGTAAGAGCATGCCTCCTAGCTTGCAGACAGCCACCTTCTCACTGTGTCCTCATATAGATAAGAGAGAGAATGAGCTCTCTGGTATCATTTCTCAAAAGGAAATAAATCCTATAGGACCAGGGCCCCACTGTCATGACTTTATATAAATGTAATTACCTCCTATAGTCCCTACCTCTAAGGAGACTCCTTTAACTAGTGAAATTTGGAAGAACACCATTATCCATAGCAACAACTATGTTAAGTTCTTCTTTGAGACTGAAACAAAAAAATGATGTTTTGTTCAGAGTTTTCTTGACTGCTTAATCCCAATATGGTAAACAACTACACACTTTTCCATTTTTGTGTATTATCCTAAAGCAACAGAGAATTATATTAATTGACTTAATTAATTAATTAATTCAGTAAACTTCTTCCAGGATAAAATGTTTAGCTTCTTTTGGGTCCTTTTTGATTATTGGGAGAAAGCTTCAAGGCTCAAGCCAATCTGCTATTTTTCATAGTCACTGAACATTTTTATGTGCTGGTGAAGATTTGCCACATTCAGAATTACTACAAACTGTTAGTGTCTCCATTATGTTATAATTTAATTCATACTATTTAGCAAGATAAGGAAATATTGGAAAGTTCACATATTGTAGTAGGATATTTGCTCATTTATAGTCAATACTGTGTTTTAGCATTTATTTCATTTATTTTATTTTTAATTGTTATTCAAGTACAGTTGTTTCCATTTCCCCCACCATGCCCCACAACCATATCTGCTTCAAATATAGTAAATTTGACAGTCTCAATTATAGCCAAAGGAAATTCTCATGTGACAATGCTAACTATAGACTAAAGCAGTAAAATGTACACTTTGCTCAAATATTTTTAAAAAATAAAAGGAAAATCAACTGAATAGAAAGTAAAAATTCTCAAGAATCCAAGATGACAGCAGGGTAGGTAGCAGCTGGGAAATTAACTACCTCATAGGACCAAATTGGAATTACAAATAAATTATAGAACAATAATCCTGAATAACCTACTGAACACTAGCTAGAGAGAAGCCCAATAAGTAAGGAGTTTAAAAGAATAAATTAATTAACCACCACCACCACAACAAGACTGGTAGGGAGTGAGGAGGCATAAGAGAGCTGGCCAAGCTCCCACAAGCAGAAGCTGAAATGCTGCAGGGATATTTCGGCAATGGGAATTTATTCCTGAAAAGTGTGGACTCTAACCTCAAGCTGGGCTCCCCAGGCTAGAGCACCAGAACCAGGAAAGAAACCCAAATAATGTCTGGCTGTGAAAAGCAGCAGGTGTTTCTGTCTGCCGGGAATAGATGGCTAGAAATGCAGAGGGACTCAAAGGGCCAACACACAAAATTTCATTTGCAGCCACTTACCCTGGACTCTGCCAGGGAAGGAGGACAGTAGATTAGAGCACATGAGGAGCCTGGGGGTAGTGGCTCTGGGAAAGGAACTGAAGGATCAGTGGCCAGGACTACTGTGCTCACTCATTCCCTATATTGTAGAAGCCATCTCTCTGAGGCAGAATTTCCCTTCATATGGCATCAGCCTGGAGGAAGCAACAGCCACCCCCTACACACACAGAATTCCCTCTAACCCCACACTGTGGAGCAGCTACTTCAGGCTGCTGAGGAATACAGATGGAAGCACTTTTGCTGAATAAGACTAACAGAAAACCTACATGAAAAAGTGGATGTCTGAGAGCTTTGAGACTTTATCTGACCCTAGCTTGGGTCCAGTGCTGACAGAAGCTGACCTTGGTGTACAGTTGATAAAGGCCCAGCAGAGGTAAACACAGCTGTGAATTGCTGATAGGTCTAAATATGTTAGCCAGTGCCAGTTACAAGCAGCATCTGACATAGGACTGAACCAGAGTATTTGCAGATCTACCTAATACATGGAAACAAACATAAAGAGGTGGCCAAATGTGGAGACAAAAAAAAAATAGTCCTCAAGTAAAAGAACAAGGGAATTCTAGAGAAGAAAATCTAAAGAAAATAGAGGCAAGCAATTTCTGATATATATGGTTCAAAGTAATGGTTATAGGATACTCAATAGCATAAAAAAGATGTATAAATAATAAAAAGAAACAGACAAAAATAAAGAATTCAATATCTGAAATAAATAATACACTGGAAGGAATAAAGAGTAGGTTAAATGAAACATAGGATCAAATCAGCAGTTTGGAAGACAAGGTAAGAAAAAACACTGGGGCAGAGCAGCAAAAAGAAAAAAAGACTTTTAAAAAGATTTTATTTATTTATTTTAGAGAGAGGGGATGAGAAGAAGAAAGAGGAGAGAAATGTCAATGTGTGCTTGACTCTCACACACCCCCCACTGGGGACCTGGCCTGAAACACAGGCATGTGCCCTGACTGGGAATCAAACCAGCTACCCTTTGGATTAAAGGCCAACGCTCAATTCATTGAGCCACACCAGCCAGGGCAAGAATTTATTTTTTTTTAAATGAGGAGAGCTTAAGAAACCTTTGGGAAAATGTGAAGCATAACAACATCCCCATTATGGAGACATCAAAAAGATAAGAGGGTGAGAAAAGGATTGAGGATCTATTTGAATAAATAATGACTGAAAACTTCTCTAACCTGATGAAGGAAAAAGACACGCAAGTAGAGGAAGCATAGAGAGTTCCAAATAAGATGGATACAAACAGGCCCATGCCAAGACACATCACAATTAGCAAAGCTTAAAGACAAGGAGAGAATCTTTAAAAATGTAAAAGAAAAGCAGTAGTTACCTATAAGGGAAATGTACTTGAACTGTAATCTGATTTCTCAACAGAATCATTTCAGGCCAGAATAACTGGCAAGAAATATTCAAGGTGATAAAAAGTAAGGACCTACAACCAAGACTACTTGACCCAGCAAGGCTATCATTTAAAATTGAAGTTGAAATAAGGAGCTTCCCAGATATGAAAATGCTAAATGAATTTATTACCACCAAACAAGTGTTGCAACAAATGTTAAAGGGCTTGCCTAAAGAGGAAGAAGGAGGAAGAGGAGAAATAGAAAATTAGTTAAAAAATAAAATGGCAATAAATATGAATCTATCAATAATCACTTTAAATGTAAATGCCTTAAATGCTCCAATCTAAAGATGTAAGGTCGCTGAATGGATAAGAAAACAAGACTCATATATGTACTATCTCCAAGAGAAAAATCTCAGAATGAAAAACACACACAGATTAAAAGTAAAGAGATATTTTTAAAAACACATATTTTATGCAAATGAGAAGAAGAAACCTCATATAATAACACTATGTCAGAAAAAAATAAACATTAAAACCAAAACCAGAGTAGGAGACAAAGAAAGATGACACTACATAATAGTAAAGGGAATAATCCAACAAGAGGATATAACCATAGGAAACATTTATGCACCCAAACTAAATATGTAAAGTATATCTTTATAGACATAAAGGGAAAGATTGGCAGAAATACAGTCATACTGGAGGAAATTAATACTCCATTGACTTCAATGGATAGATTTTCCAGACAGAAAATCAACAAGGAGACAACAATTTCAAATGATGCACTACATCAAATAGATACAATTGATATCTACAGAGTATTTCAACCCAAATCAACAGAATATACATTCTTTATTTTTATTTTAATTGCTGCTCTTGTACAGTTTTCTGTCTTTTACTCCCATCGCAGCCCACTGCCTCAGCCCTCCCCACCTCCCTCCCGTTCCACCACTGCTACTATTTGTCCATGTGTCCTTTACACTTGTTCCTGTAAACTCTTCCTCTTTTCCCCCTGAAATTCCCTCCCCTCTCCTCTCTGGTGACTGTCAGCCTGTTCTCAATTTCAGTGCCATTGGTTATATTTTGCTTGTTTGTTTGTTTTCTTGTTTAGATTCCTGTTAAATGTGAGATTATACAGCATTTGTCTTTCACTTCCTGGCTTATTTCAGTTAGCATAATGCTTTCCAGTTCCATCCATGCTGTTGCAAAGGGTAAGGGCTCCTTCTTTTCTTCGGCTGCATAGAATTCCATTGTGTAAATGTATCATAGTTTTTTTGACCCATTCATTTACTAATGGGCACCTAGTTTTCTTCCAACACTTGGCTATTGTAAATTGTATTGGTAAGAACATTGGGGTGCATAGGTTCTTTTGGATTGGTGTTTCAGGGTTCTTAGGATACAATCCTAGCAGTGGAATTGTTGGGTCAAAAGGTAGATCCATTTTTAGTTTTCCTAGAAAATTCCATACTGTTTTCCATAGTGGTTGTACCAGTCTGCAATCCCACTAACAGTGCACTAGGGTCCCTTTTCTCCACAGCCTCTCCAACACTTGCTGTTTGTTGCTTTGTTTATGATGGCCATTCTAACAGGTGTGAAGTTGTATCTCATTGTGGTTTTAATCTACATCTCTCTGATAGCTAGTGATACTGAGCATCTTTTCATGTGTCTCAGGATCCTCTGTATGTCCTCCTTGGAGAAGTGTCTGTTCAAGCCCTTTGCCCATTTTCTAATTGGGTTGCTTGTCTTCTTAGAGTGGAGTCATGTAAGTTCTTTATTTATTTTGGAGATTAAAACCTTATCTGAGGCATCATTGGCAAATATATTTTCCCATACAGTTGGTTCTCT
Source organism: Anoura caudifer (assembly GCA_004027475.1). Classification (NCBI taxonomy): domain Eukaryota; kingdom Metazoa; phylum Chordata; class Mammalia; order Chiroptera; family Phyllostomidae; genus Anoura; species Anoura caudifer. The sequence goes on along the minus strand of PVKU01012337.1, from coordinate 25,363 downwards.
TTTTACTTTAAACTGTTTTCTTTAGCCATGCAGAAGCTTTTTATTTTGATGAGATCCCATTTGTTTATTCTTTCCTTTATGTCCCTTTCTATAGGGGACATATCAGTAAAAATGTTGCTGCATGAAATATCTGAGATTTCCCTGCGTAGTTCTCCTCTAGGACTTTATTGGTGTCACAGCTTATATTTAAATCTTTTAACCACCTTCAATATATTTTGTGTATGATGTAAGCTGCTGATAGAGTTTCATTTTTTTGCATGTAGCTATCCAGTTCTCCCAACACCACTTGTTGAAGAGGCTATTTTTGCTCCATTTTATGTTGCTGCCCCCTTTGTCAAATATTAATTGACTGTAGAGACTTGGGTTTATTTCTGGGCTCTCTGTTCTGTTCCACTGGGCCATGTGCCTGTTTTTATGTGCATACTAGCCTGTTTTGTGTACAACGGCCTTGTAATACACTTTGGTATCAGGTATTGTGATCCCTCCTACTTTGCTCTTCTTTCTCAAAATTGCAGCAGCTATTTGGGGTCATTTATGGTTGCCTATAAATTTTTGCAGTGTTTGTTCTATATCTGTGAAATATGCCATTGGTACTTTAATAGGAATTGCATTGAATCTATAAATTGCTCTGGGTAGTATAGACATTTTGATTATGTTAGTTCTTCTGATCCATGAACATGGTATATATTTCCATTTGTTTGTGTCTTCTTGATTTCTTTCTTCAGTGTTGTGTAGTTTTCTGCATGTTGGTTTTTTACCTCCTTGGTTAGGTTTATTCCTAGGTATTTTATTTTTCTCTTTGCTCTTTTGAATGGGAGTTTTCCCTTGACTTCTCCTTCTGCTGTTTCATTGTTGGCATACAAAAATGCCTTTGATTTCTGAATATTGACTTTGTATCCAGATGTTTGGCCAAATTCATTTATTAGGTTGAGCAGTTTTTTTGGCCGAGTCTATGGGATTTTCTATGTACACTATCATGTCATCTGCAAAAAATGATAGTTTTATTTCCTCCTTTCCAACTTGGATGCCTTTTATTTCCCTTTCTTGTCTAATAACTGTGGCTAAGTCTTCCAACACTTTGTTGAATAGAAGTGATGAAAGTGGACAACCTTGTCTTGTTCCTGATCTTAGTGGAAAAGGTTTCAGTTTTTGCACATTGAGTATGATGTTGGCTGTAGGTCTCTCATTTATGGCCTTTATTATGTTGAAGAATGCTCCCTCTATTCCCACTTTGCTGAGTGTTTTTATCATAAATGGGTGCTGGACCTTATCAAATGCTTTTTCTGTATCTATTGCTATGACTATGTGATTTTTGTCTTGATTTTCTTTATGCAATGTATTACATTTACTGATTTGTGAATATTGAAGCAACCTTGCATCCAGGGATGAATCCCACTTGGTCATGGTGTCTGATCTTTTTAATGTATTGTTGGATGTGGTTTACCAATATTTTATTAGGATTTTAGCATCTATGTTCATCAGCGATATTGGCCTGAAGAACCAATATCTGGTTCTTTATCTGTCTTTTTTTATGTCTTTATCTGGTTTTTGGACTAGGACAATGCTGGCTTCATAAAAAGAGTTTGGGAGTCTTCCATCATTTTATTTTTTTTGGAATAGTCTGTGAAGGATAGGGGTTAGTTCTTCCTTAAATGCTTTGTAGAAGACAGAAAACTGTATAAGAACAACAATTAAAATAAAATTGTTTAAAAATCAGCTTATTAGCTCATATTTGTTAAATGTCTGTTGCATGCCCAGCATTAAAATGATGAACAACTTTATGATATATTATTATTATTAGGCATAAGAAGGAATTTGAGACTTAGCAAAATGGAGTTCGGCCAAGTGATATACATTCAAGGATACATGTAGAGGGAGTGGCAGCGGGAATTCAAATCAGGGCATTCTGACTCCAGAGTAGCTATTGCTGTTCTAACATGTTACCACACATTTAGTAGCTTAAAACACTAACGTATTACCTGACAGTTCTGGAAGTCAGAAGTCCAAAACCAAGGTGTTAGCAGGGCTACATTTATTCTGGAGGCTCTAGAAAAAAACTGCTTCCTTGAGTTTTCCAGCTTCAGGAGACCAACTGCATTCCTTGGCTCTTGACTCTTGGCTCCGCCCCCATCTTCAAAGCCAGCAGCATTGCATCTTCAAATCTCAGTCTGCCTCTCCCACTGCCGCTCTCCCTATTTCTCTGTCTGACTCTGCTTCCCTAGTTATATCTCCATCTCTGACTTCAGTGTTCTTGCCTCCCTCTTATAATGGCCCTTCTTATTACTTGTGGCCCATCTGGATAATCCAAGATAGTCTCCCAATTTCAACTCTTAATTTAATTACATATATAAATTCCTTTTGCCATGTAAAAAAAATCATTCACAGGTTCCAAAGTTTAGGATATGAACATCTTTCAGAAGCCTACATTAATGATCTTAAGTTGTATATTATTTTATCAACTTTCTATAAGAAAATTGCCTTTTTCAACTTACCCATGAACATTTCCATGGACAAAGAGCTACTCATTTTGAGGAATTCTCATAACCTTGTATTTATATTTCTCCTTTTGCACTTATCATATTTCATTGAAATTAGTTCTTTATCTTTCTGACTCCTCCAATTTAATAAGAGCTTCTAAAGGGCAAGATTTGTGTCTCTAGCACTCATCACAGAACCATGTATATAGTAGGCATTCAGTGAAAGTTAGGTGGATGGATGGAAGAGTGAAATGTTTGAAAATCACTGATATCCCTATTTGAAGTTTTTGGTATCCATGGCCATTTTATATGACTACATTAATGTGGCTAAAACGATGTTTCCAAGTTTTTATATAGCAAGAGTGAACACTGTTCTGCAGGAGGTAAGGATGCCTGAAGTTCATAAAGCCTCTTCTTTTGATGCTTGATTTCTTAGTCATGCAACACTAGAGTACAACGTACTAAATGGCACGTCTCAGGGACATCAAATTATATTCTTGCTTCTGAGGAACTGACTGTCTTAAGGGCAGATATAGATGAATCCAATAATTGATCCGTGGTAACAATACTGTTCTCATATCTGAAAAAAGCCATGTGTCAGTCTTACTGAAATCCAAAAGGCTCTTTGCAAAACCATGCTTCTGTAAAAAGGAGGGAAGGACAGGGATTGTTAGTGTCTGAGAAGGCAGTGACACTTAGAGGCTAACAGCACTCAATAGAAAACCAGAGATTTGAGATTAAGCCCTATCTCTCCCACATAGAGGCAATGTGATCTTCTTTAAATGACCTAACTCAGTCTTCTCAAATTCTTCCCACATTATTCGAAGGAAATGACATCAGTATCTCAAAGAGGTCTCTGGACTCCCATGTTCATTTGAGCTAAGATATGAAAATAACCTTAATGTCCATTGACAGATAAATGGATACAAAATGTGATGTGTGTATCTCACATACAAATGCAGAAATATTATTCAGCCTTACAGAAGAAGATAATCCTGACATTTGTGACAAAGTGAATGAATGTGGAAAGCATTACACTAAATAAAATAAGCCAGGAACAGGAAGACAAATACTATATGATGTCACTTGGACGTGGAATCTAAAAGCCAAACTCATAGAAGCAGAGTAGAATGGTTGTTACCAGGGGTTGCAGGGAGGAAGAAATGGGGAGATGTTGGTTAATACCTACAAAATTTAAATTATGTGTAATAAATAAGTTCTGGAGATCTGAAGAACAACAGCATGACTACAATTAACAACGTTATGTTGCATATTTACAATTTGATAGTAGGGTAAATGTTAGGAAAAAGGAAGAGGAGGAGAAGAAGTGGAGGGGGGAGGAGAAGGTGAAGAAGGAGAAAATGACAAACTCTGTGAGGAAATGGATAACCTAGTTAGCTTGATGGTAATGATTACTATTTTATATATATATATATAAACACCAAGTTATAAACCTTAAATATATATAATTCTTATTTCTCAATTATTCCTTAATAAACTAGGAGATATTGTTTTAAATAATTGATTTTTGTAAACAAATACCATTTATTTCTACTATGAGGAGGAAACCAAAATTATCTCAATTTAGATTATTATTCTCTGCATTATACAGGGTCTGGCATAACTAACACCTCTCTTATTACAAAATCATAAGCATGTAATTCTGTAACATAACAATATCACACTCAAGCCCATTGTGTGACATTTTAGGTGAAATGTTCAAATTAAACCTGTAAATTATTACAACCATATTATCACCCTACCACCCACACTCAAGCAGGTATTAGTTCTGCTGAACCCTGTATTTTTTCATGAATAATCTGTTTTAGCTATTTATTAAGATATAATTACATTTTTTATAAATCTGGTTGACATTTAGTATTTTATTTAATACAATAAATGCCAGAGAAAAATAAATTAAAACAAAACTTCTCTTCCCAAAATTGGTAATTATGATCATTCTTATCCCATAGAGATCTGTGATATATCATTTATGAAGAGTTTAGTTTAAGGTATTAGTATGTTCTTTGCCCCAAGAAATGATAACAATGTGTAATGGTTTTAGTATATTTTATTGATTATGCTATTATACTTGTCTCATTTTCCCACCTTTATTCCCCTCCACCCTACACACACTCTCCCACCTGCCTCCCCCCCCTTAGTTCATATCCATAGGTCACATATATAAGTTCTTTGGCTTCTATATTTCCTACACCATTCTTAACCTCCCCCTGTCTATTTTGTAACTACCATTTATGCCTCTTATTCCTTGTACCTTTTCCCCCATTTCCCCCTCCCCTTCCCAGCTGATACCCCTCCATGTGATCTCCATTTCTGTGATTCTGTTCCTGTTCTAGTTGTTTGCTTAGTTTGTTTTTGTTTTCATGGGGTTTTTTGAGATTCAGTTGTTGATAGCTGTGAGTGTCTTGTCATTTTACTTTTCATATTTTAGATCTTTTTCATAGATAAGTCCCTTTAACATTTCTTATAATAAGAGCTTGGTGATGATGAATTCCTTCACCTTGACCTTATGTGAGAAGCACTTTATCTGCCCTTCCATTCTAAATGATAGCTTCACTGGGTAGAGTAATCTTGGATGTAGGTCCTGGCCTTTCATAACTTGGAATACTTCTTTCCAGCCCCTTATTGCCTGCAAGGTTTCTTTTGAGAAATCAGCTGATAGTCTTATGGGAACCCCTTTGTAGGTAACTCTCTCCTTTTCTCTTGCAGCTTTTAAGATTCTCTCCTTATCTTTAATCTTGAGTAATATAATTATAATTTCTCTTGATATGTTCCTCCTTGGGTCCAATTTCTTTCCAACTCTCTGAGCTTCCTGAACTTCCTGGATGTCTATTTCCTTTGCCAGCTTGGTGAAGTTCTCCTTCATTATGTTTTCAAGTAAGTTTTCAATTTCTTGCTCTTCCTCTTCTCCTTCTGGCACCCATATGATTTGGATGTGGGAACCTTTGAAGTTGTCCTAGAGGTTCCTAAGCCTCTCCTCATTTTTTTTTATTCTTCTTTCTTCATTCTGTACTGGTTGAATGTTTATTTCTTCCTTCTGCTCCAAACTGTTGATTTGAGACCCAGTTTCCTTCCCATCAGTGTTGGTTCTCTCTGCATTTTCCTTTATTTCACTTTTCATAGCCTTCACTTTTTCCTCTATTTTGCAACCATACTCAACCACTTCTGTGAGCATCCTTATCACCTGTGTTTTGAACTGTGCAACTGATAGGTCATCTGTCTCTTCATCTCTCAAGTTGCATTTTTTTTCTGGAGCTTTGACCTGTTTTTTCATTTGGGCCATTTTTTTCCCTCAGTGCTCCTGTTACTAGTAAAGGGCAGAGCCTTAGATATTCACCAGGGCAGGGCAACCCTAGTAGCTGTGTTTTGGTGCTGTTTGTGGGGGAGGGGTCCAAGAAGGAACAATGTTGCTTTTTCAGCTCTCTGCCAGCTTTCAGTCACTTCTGCCACTACCCTAAGCAAATTGGGCCCTTCTGGTGCTGATTCCCAGATGGGTGGGTTTGTGTACCCTCTAGGACCCTGTGGGCCTCTCCAAGAACTCTCCTGTGAGGCTGGGAGTTTCTCTCACCACCTCAACACCTACAGGTTTTTTCAGCCTGAGGTTTTGAGGCTTTATTTCCCTCCATTGGAACCCTGGGTTGCTCAGTGTGTCTTGCTCTCCAGTTGTTCCTCTGGCTTATGCGAAAGCAAATGTGGGACTGCCTACTCTGACAGCCACCACCTTACTGGAAGTACTCTCTGCCTGGCTGTCCATCTCCACCCCTCCTACCAGTCTGTATGAATGTTTTTTCTCAAACTCTTTGGTTGTCAGACTTCCATATAGTTCAATTTTCTGCCAGTTCTGGTTGCTTTTTGTTTTTAAATTTATTGCTGTCCTTCTTTTGGTTGTGTCAGGAGGCATAGTGTATCTACCTATGCCTCCATCTTGACTGGAAGATCTAACTATGTGTAATTTTAATTTAGGATAATCATCTGCCTTCTCTGGATGTCAAAAACATTTCATTACTCAATATAGCAGAATAATATTTTAAACTGTTAACTTAAGTAGTACTTACTACCTCCCAATGCTGTTGCTGACCATCCATCTTGGACAAACAAATAGTTGAATACTTGCTGCAGTAGAGACAGTCCACTAGGGGCAGAGGTGCCATCCTTAGCCTCCAATTGGAAGAGTGAGTAATAAAAGATGCTTTTTTCCTGCCCTCATATTCTCTAAAGATCCTTTAAGCAGCATATGGAAAAAAAGAAACAAAACTGGAGGCATGGATACATGGAACAGACTGACAAACCTCAGAGTGGAGGGGTTGAGGGGACCGGAAGACAATAACCAAAGAACATATATGCATATATGCATAGCCCATGAACACAAACAACAATGTGGTGAAGGCTAAGGTGGAGGGTGGCATTGGGGGAGGAGTGCAAAGGTAGGGAGAAATGGAGGATATCTGTAATAATGTCAACAATAAAAAAAAGAATTTGAATATGAAGAAAGAAAAGGTGTGCAGGGGCCACTTCTTTTTTTTTAAGATTTTATTTATTTATTTTTAGAGAGATAGGAAGGGAAGGAGAAAGAGAAAGAGAGGAAGAGAAACATTAATGTGTGGTTGCCTCTCACATGCCCCCAACTGGGGACCTGGCCCACAAACCCAGGCTTATGCCCTGACTGGGAATCAAACTGGCAACCCTTTGGTTCACAGGTCCAAGTTCAATCTACTGAACTACACCAGCCAGGGCCCACTTGTTCTTTCTCCTCTCCCTGGTGATGGAGAGGGTAAACCAACTCATAATTGATTTTAATTTGGGAATCTGGGAGTAGAGAGGATTGGCACCCTGCCAGCTCTGTCTGAAACTCTGGTCATTAGTAGTCTCAAAGGGTTGAATAAGATATGGATCTCTAAAAGATGAAAAACAACAATCAGACCCATAAGTGATATCTCAAAGGACTTAGTTTAGGCAGAGTAATCTGAGTGAGCATAGAGACAAGGATGTGAAGGGCAGAGAATGACCTGAGGCATAACAGTCCAAAGTAGGACAAAACCTTGGACATCTTAAGGGACAGAGTAGCTATCTAGAAGACAATGACCAATAAGCCATGAAGTTGAAGTGAAAGGAGTTGTGACTGTGAAAAAAGAGAGAGCCAGGGGTAGAGGGAGAGAGACAGAGAGAGGGACAGGGAAGTTGATATGAAGATTCAATGCTGCTAAGTAAGTCAGGCAAGACAATTTTTGCATATTATAAAAGAACAAAGTACCAAGATAGAGCAAGACCAAGATCATGATTGCCTCCTCAGTAGAATATTACAGCAATTGTTTTAATTAGCCCTGGGACTCTTAGAATCAGGCATGAATTAGGGCAAAGAACCAACTTCAAGATGGTGTAATGAAATTGAGTTTTTAACTCAGAAGCAACACATAAAAATCTCTGGGCTGGATTGAGGAAATCCTAAAAAGGACTAGATCAACTTTTCTCTCAGGAATTTTTGAGTCAGAAAATCAGTTTCATAGAAATGAATTTAATTTTTGCACACCTGAAGTTGTCTTCTTAGGTACATAACCCACAACCACTTATGGGCAATTTCAGTGAATTAATCATATTTGTGACAACTGTGTTTAGGAGTACTCAGGTTACATTTTATGTTATATATATTCCATTAGCTGTACCATGAGTACTGAGTTACTAAAAAGGTTTCCTGGAAGGTTGTATGATTTAATACATAGTTCTTGGTTAAGAAATTATGATAGGTTGAATCTTATAAATTAATTGTCATTTGTTCAGGTATACTCCTCAGATTAGACCTGGAGAAATGGAAAAGGAGAGTAACGAGCTGAGAAAAACAATTCTCCAGGTGCTTCCTTGGTACCTAGCAGATAAAGTGCTTACTGTGTAGCTCAAAAGTTGGCTTTAGTATTATTATTATTTTTTATTTTTTTGCAAATGTCATGTCTAAGACAGTGAGAGCTGCTCTAACAAAATACTACAGACTGGGTGGTATATAAATGACAAAAATTTATCTCTCACAATTCTGGAGGTTGGAGGGTACCAGAGTAGTTGGGTTATGGTGAGGACTCTCTTACAGGTTCCAGACTTGTCTTTGTTATCATCACATGGTAGAAGGGGTTAGGGAGCTCAGTGGAGCCTCTTTTTTAATGGGCTTAGGATTTGAACATATGAATTCTGGGAATACACAAACATTCAGACCATAGCAGGTCAAAGAGTGAATATTTTAGGCCTTGCAAGTAATAACATCTTTGTTACAACTACTTAACTCCAACACTAGAGCGTGAAAGCAGCCATAGACAATACAGGAGAGGGCAAAAGTAGGTTAATAATAACACAATAATTAATAAATAAATAATAATATAAGAAGAATAAACCCTGTGTTTTGTGTTCTCACAACTATAAACCTACTTTTGCTCACCTCTGTACATAAACAAAAGAGTGTGAATGGGTTCCTGTAAAAATTTATTTACAGAAACAATCAGCAGCTATATTTGGCCCAAAGTCCATAAATTAACTAACTTCTACTCTACCTTATCTGCACACAAGAAAGTTGATCTGGCCATTAAACATGGCACCTAGGGGCTAAAATATGGGCATACAAATTACTTGTCTGGTGGTATATAGAGACATAGGTAACAGTGGGATTGTTGCTTTTGTTTTATGGACTTTATTTCCCTTGATTTCTCTTGGGACCCATCATTGCCCCACCCTCAGTTCACATGCTTTTGCTCGGGCTGGATTCTTGGCCCCATGGTTAGGGAATGTGGTTTGAGTATAGTCAGAGAGCACACCTATCCCCCTAGCCACAATAACTAGTGCAGGGTTGGTGGTTTCAACTTGTCCAATCCAGAATAGGTCCCTGATGTGTTCAACCAGAAAAAAATCCCCCAGAAGCATAGTCACAGACAAAGATTTGAGTATAAATGTTTTTTAAGACTTGATCCCAGGAAATACTGGTTAATGTTATGGAGCAAGATACAACTATGGAGAATTGGAGACTTATCCTCCTGGGGTATCTAAGTGCCAACAGAAGAGAATGCTCAGATTAGCCCACCAGAGGAGTGCATATCAGCCCCATCAATCATGGTGGAGGGCTGCTCCTAGAGGTTTGTCCCAGTCACTATGGCCTATGCCAAGTACTAGCAGAGTGGACCTCAGGCAAAGATGTACAGGTGCCAGGATTTGGAAGTCAGACTTGCTGCACTAAAATAAGATCCAAGAGGGTACGCTTGTGGCACCCGCAGATTTTCTACCAGCCACAGAATTAGGTTAGTCTCCCTACTAGGATTAAGAAACTGGGAGCTTATTTGACTCAGTTTGAACCTTTGAATCATGCTGGAACTGAAGTAATCCCATGAACATTCTAGTAATGTGAGCCAACAAATGTCCTTTTTCTTAAACCTATTTTCTTACCATATGACTCAACAAGGACTAGATAAAGCACCTGGGAAGCTGGAATTTATTTTCTACTGATACTGATTCATCACAAAATCTGGTAAATATTTGGGTTGTATAGAATTCCTAAAATTGTAGACATATAGATTAAGATTCAAATATGTATATTAGAGATTAATATGTCACACACACACACCCCTATAGGGGAGTAGCATGGTACTGCATTCAGGAAAGAAATGTATAAAATGTTGGATTTTAATAGTACATAAAGAGTTAAATAATATAATGAAAGTTCTCAGAGACAAGTCACCAAATCCTTGCAATCCCTCTATCATCCATGACATGTAAGCCCATCTGCTTCCATAAAGTGAAGCCACCATGCAAAGTTGCCCAGCAGATTCCCAGAAGCTGTTTAACAAGAGGAAAATGTCTATTCCTTGTGAGAACTCATTTTTAAATCTTTTTTAAAGATCGTATTTCTTGTTAGAGAAAGGGGAGGGAAGGAGAAAGAGAAGGAGAGAAACATTGATGTGAGAAAGAAACATCAATTGGTCACCTTTCACACACCCCAAACTGGGGACCAAGTCCATGCCCCAGTTATGTGCTCTGACCAAGAATCAAACCAGCAGCAACCTTTTGTTTCACAAGCTGATGCTCAATCCACAGAGCCACACAAACCCCAGGTGGGAACTCATTTTTGACCACAATCTCTCTGATTGAGGTTTATCTCTCTTTTGTATTCTTTCCACTCCTGTTTGCTAAATGGAATTAAATGATTAGAGTTAGATAGTCTGGACAAATAGAAGAGAATCAGAAGATAATAAGATCAGGAAAACCCAATGTAGTCATTTCAGGGAAAAGTCAGAGAGCTGGGGAGTAAACAAAGGATGACATGTGCCATGAGAATAGAAAAAGGGTCAAAAAAAGATTAAAGAAAGTTTTTGAAATTCCTAAAGCATATACTTTTCCTTTTGTGTGTTCTCTGTGGCAATAGAATATATTTTTATATATCTTTGTTCAGCTGCTATTTCATTTAATTCCATGCTGATCCATGCTTACGTGGGTTAATTAAATGTATGAAGCCCTACTGAATCTGTGACCATGTGATTCAAACTATGGTATCTTATTTAGGAGGCAAAATTCAGCAGTCTAGAAGTAGATGAAGATGGGCTCCTTTCACTTACTCAACATTCCTATTGGACATCTTCTATGCCAGCCACTACTCAAGGCACTAGTGATTCAACAGTAAAAAAACCAAAGCACTCTCTCATGGAGCTTACATTGAGTGGATAAAGATATATGAGAATCAAAGTAAATAAAATATTTAATAAGTGAGATGATAATAGGTGATATGGGGGAAAATACAGCAGGAAAAAGGACTTAACAGCATTGGGAAGGGAAGGTTTCTTTGAGATGATGACTTTTGACCAAAAACCTGAAGAAGGTAAAGACAGCATCAGGCAGATATCTGCAGGAAGAGCAGTCCAGGCCGAAGGAACAAGTGCAAAGGCCTTGACATATAAGAGTGTTGTGCTTTGCTTAGAACCACAATGAGGCCAGTATGAGAATAAAGCAGGGGTCAGCACACTTTTTCTGTAAAGAACCATACAGTAAGATTTTGAGCTTTGAGAACCATGTCTTCAAGACAACCACTTGGCTCTTTCATCTGCCACTGTTCTATAAAAGCTGTCACACAAAACAGGCCAGTTTGTTGACCCTGGTCTAAAGAGATGAGCAGCTGATAGTGAGGCTGGCTTTGCACGGCCTTATACATCATTGCAAATAGTTTTGAATTTTACTTTGTACATCAGAGTTCTACAAACAAATAAAACCAACAGAACCAGGAATGTGTATGTGTAGAGAGAGACATTATAAAGAATTGGCTCACATGATTATAGTCTGACAAGTGCCCAGATCTGCAGCTGACAAGCTAAATAACCAGGAGACCAATGGTACAGTTCCAGTCTGAAGACCAGCAGGCTCAAGACCCAGGAAAAGCCAATATTTCAGTCTGAGTCTGAAGACAGGAAAGAACCTTATTCTCACCCAATTAGAAGGCAGTCAGGCAGGTGGAATTCTCTTTTAATCAAAGGTCAGGTCTTTTGTTCTATTCAGGCCTTCAATTGATTGGATGAGGAACATTTCTATTAGGGATGAAAATTACCCAGACTACCAATATTAATGTTAAACCCACTCAAAAATACCCTCACAGAGACACACAGAATTATATCTGACCAAATATCTGAGTACCCTTTGGCCTTGTCAACACATAAAATTAACTGTCATATTTTGCGTGGGATGGAGAACTACTGAAAGATTTTTAGCAGTAAAATGATGTAACCTGATTCACATATTGGCCATATCACTCTAGTGTATGTTGAGGCAGACAGAGGAAAACCAGCCATGAAGCTTTTTTTTTTTTTTTTTAATTTCAGGCAATGGTGGTTCAGACAAAGGTAAACAGTGGAGGTGGTGTAAAATTATCAGATTGTGATTATTCTGAGAAATAATCTCATTGGTTTAAGATGGTGAGGAAAGCTGGTTTGGGGGAAGATTCAGAATTCAATTTTGGACAGGTGATGTTAAAATGCTTAGTAGATATCTGAGTGGCAAAGCAGATGCTGTGGTCTGAGTGTCTGTGCCCCCATATATTCTTATGTTGAGATCCAAACCCCAGATGTGATGCTATTAGGAGGTAGGACCTCTGGGTGGTGTTTAGGGAATGAGTATGGAGCCCTCTTGAATGAAATTAGGGCCCTTCAAAAGAAACCCCACTAATACCCCTCAAGCCTTCTACCATGGGAAGGTAGAGTGAGGAGGTACCAGCTATGAACCAGGAAGAGAACTCTCACCAGAAAGTGATCAGTGCTGTCACCTTTACCTTTCATCCTCCAGAATGGTAAGAACTGCAGCTGTTTATAAGAAACGTTTCCTGTGGTGTTTTGGTATAGCTGCCTGAATGGACTAAGACAGTAAAGCAGGCAGCTGTGTCTTCTTATTTGAAGTTCAAAAGGAGAGGTTCACCCCTTCCCTAAATTTATAAGACAATTGAAGAAATCCAATTCAAAATTTTTAACATTTGCTATAAAGTCATACCCTAGGTACTTTGTTGGCTTCAGCACTCATCAAACTCTGTACCCATTCCTGTACTCTGCATATTGATGAAAAAAAAATAGTTCAGCACTTGTGCTTGTTCATGATTCATTGTACTTACTAGAACTTATACACCACCTTGCAAGAGAAAATGTTTCATCATTAGTTACTTGTCACTTTCAGCACTTGTCATGAGTTCTGGAATGAATTAATAATGAGTACCAAGGTACCTCTGTATTTCAATTCCTCTTCTATTCACAAGCTTGAAATTCCTAGATTCTTTCCTTTGCCTTAGGAAAGGAAACACCCACTCTCACCTTCTGCGCACCCAGCCTTCTCTCTCCCCTGTGGCCTCATCATGGAGATTCATGGAGAATCTCACCAAGTCCTATTCCTCCACCTGTGTCCCTCTGGGCCTGCTGTCCTTTGTCCTTCACCAGATTTGCATCTGCAGGTATCTTGGATGGGAAAAGGCAAGAAGTAGATTAAAAAGAGGAGAGATTAAGAGAAAATTTGGGCTGGAAATTTGGGCTGGAATTACCATATTTTGTGTATAATGCACACCCATGTTTTTGTGCTCATTATACACAAAGTTACTATACCCATGGTATGTAATCATTATATTCATGTATAATGTACATCCTTATTGTTCTCTCAAAAATTTGGACAAACAAGTGCACATTATACACAGTAAAATACAGATACATATAAAAATTCATAAGTGGCTACTGTTTGTTATTTAAAGGTTCATTTTATAGTATCATAGAATTTTAGGATTTTAGCACTTCTGAAAGTTTAAAGATCATCTTCTCCTATCCTATCTTTTATAAATGAAGGAACCAAAATCAATAGTCATGGACTAACTTATCTGAGCTTGTCCTTTTGCCAGCACTGTATTCCTCTATTAATCACTATATCAGTATAATGTTGTAGACAGATATGTCTGTCTAATCAGTGTAATTTATGGATCATCTACAACATGTAGCATTATGAGGAGTGCTTTAGATTTACCATTTTATCAAATACTCACAACTCTATAAGGTAGTTAAGTTAGCACAGTTTTACAAGTAAGTATCTAGGGGGCTCAAAGAGGTTAAGTGATTGACCTTGGGTTAGTCAGCTAGAAAATGACCCAACCAAAACCAGAAACTTGTCTAACTCCAAGCCTTGTTTCTGAATATAGCTGCCTCTCAATCATAAATCATTGCATGTGTTGGGTGAGGGTGAGGGATATGGAGGATTCATTCACATTAGAAGATAATTTGTTCTCTCTGAATCTATTTCAATATGCCAAAGACACATTTGGGTGTTCCAGAGAGTAAGCTACTATCTTAATAACCTCTAACTTCCTCTGGATAACATGGCTTTATCTTCATTCATAGTTTTATTCTTTTGTTTGCAAAAATTTGCAAGTTCTGTAGATGTGAGTAATATTGGGAAAAAGATAGATAAAATACCCATCCTATGCTAAAGGCAGAACATGAGAGCTCTATTAGCTAAAAGTATTATAGTAACAGGAAAATTATTATAAACATAAATTTGACATGAACCAGTGTTAGGAGCTTGTGATAACCAAACATAAGGAAGTAATTATTGCCTACTCTTAACTCAATATTGTTAATCAAGAGAAAGCACAGACATGCCATGTCTCTGTTATCATGTATGGTGCTGTATTTTTTAGACATACAATTTCTCCAGAATGAATTCTAAAACATCATCCTACATATAGGGTTCTAAAGAATTCTTACTCATACATACTAACAAATTTTCCAGAAGGGAAAGAAGGAGACGTAATAGAGCTGTCCAGAGACACAAACTTTTATTTTTAATTTAACAGACACTAAATTCACATTTTCATTCATTACTCCTTCTGTCTTATGTGTTCTACTTTAAAAAATACTTCCTCTTCAGAAAAACAGTGAGACAGAGAGGAACACAGGTACAAAGAGAGTAAAATGGTAATGAATAAGTACCTATCAATAATAACCTCAAATGTAACTGGATTAAATGCTCCAATCAAAAGACATAAGGTAGCTGAATGGATAAGGATACATATGCTGCCTATAAGAGACCCACATCAGAACAAAAGGCCTAACAGAGTGAAAGTGAAGGGGTAGAAAAAATATTCCAAGCAAATGGACAGGAAAAGAAAAGCCAGGATAGGAATACTTATATCTGACAAAATAGACTTCAAAACAAAGGCCATAAAAAGAGAACCAGAAAGACACTCCATAATACTGAAGGGAAGAATCCACCAAGAGGACATAAATATTGTAAACATATATGCATGCAACATAGGACCCCAAAGAAATTCTTGGAGACTTCAAGAAAGATACAGACAGCAACACAATTATAGTAGAGTATTTTAACACCCTCCTGTCAATGATGGATAGAACTTCCAACAAAATATCAGTGATATTGTGGAACTGAACAAAGCATTATATCAAATGGACTTAAATTTGATTTTATATATCCTTTCATCTGAAAGAAGTGAAATACACATTCTTTTCAAAGGTAGAGGGAAAATTTTCAAAGATGGACTACATGACAGGACACAAAACAAGCCTGGACAAAGTGAAGAAAATTAAAATCATATCAAGTATTTTCTCAGAACACAAGGGCTTGAAACTAGAAAACAACCCCAAGGAAAAAAATCAGAAATATTCAAACTCTTGGAGACTGAATAGCATGCTATTAAACAATGAATGGGTAAAGAATGAGATCAAGAAATAGATCAAAGTTTCTAGAAACAAATGAAAATGAACAAACAACAGTACAAAACCTATGGGTCACAGCAAAGAAAGTCCAAAGGGAAGTTGATAGCAATGCAAGCCTACTTTAAAAAAGATAGAAACATTTCAGATAAACAACCTAACCCTACATCTACAAGAGTTGGAGGAAAAATAATAAAGAAAGCTCAGAGTGAGTAGAAGGAAGGAAATAATCAAGAGCAGAGCAGAATTAAATGACATGGAAATTAAAAGAACAATTCAAAGGATCAATGAATCCAGGAGCTGGTTCTTTGAAAAGATAAACAAAATTGACAAGCCTTTAAGCAGACTCATCAAGAAAAAAGAGAGGACCCAAATAAATAAAATCAGAAATAAAAGAGGAGAAATTACAAGTTATATCACAGAAATAAAAAGGATTATATGAAATTCCTATGAAGAAGTATATGTCAAGAAAATTGAGAGTTCCAGCCAAGATGGAGGCATAGGTAGACACACTGTGCCTCCTCTCACAACCAAAATTAAGATCAACAAAGATTTAGAAACAAGAAAACAACCAGAACTGATAGAAAATTGAACTGTATGAAAGTCCAACAACCATTCATCCAGATCGGTAAGAGGGGCAGAGTCGCAGCAGGACAAAGTGGAGGTGCAGACCTAGGCATGGAGGCAGCAGCAGTTGACAGATCCCAGGTGTGCAGGGGGCAGCTAGCAGACCCCAAGTGCACAGGCAGCAGCTAGTGGACCCCAGGCATGGGTGGCAAACTATGCAGACCCAGTGAGGCCATGCAAGGCAGCTGGCTGGCCAGGTGGTCCCACATTCACAGGCAGATAATCCAGGCAAAGAGGAAGTGGCAGAAGGAACTGGAATCCGAGAGAAAGTGGAGCAAATGCCATTGTTCCCTCTCAGACCCCGCACCCATATATAGCATCATTACCCACGGACTGGGCTGCCCCACCTGGTGAATGCCTAAGGCTCCACCCCTCATTACATAACAGCCACGAACAGACAAAAAAAATGGCTCAAACGGGAGAACAAATCAAAGCCCCAGAGCCAATTCACCTAAGCAACAAAAAGATAGCTAACCTATCAGATGCACAGTTCAAAGCCCCGATGATCAAGATGCTCACAGAACTGGTTGATTTTGCTCACAAACGAGATGAAAAAATGAAGGCTACGATAAGTGAAATGAAAGAAAATGCACAGGGAAGCAAGAGAGATGGGAGAAAAACTGGAACTCAAATCAATGGAGTGGACCAGAAGGAAGAAAGAAACAACCAAACAGAAAAGAAGGAAGAAACAAGAATTCAAAAAAATGAGGAGAGGCTTAGGAACCTCCAGGACATCTTTAAATGTCCCAACATCTGAATTATAGGGGTACCAGAAGGGGAAGAAGAAGAGCAACAAGTGGAAAACTTATTTGAACAAATAATAAAGGAGAACTTCCCCAATCTGGCAAAGGAAATAGACTTCCATGAAGTCCAGGAAGCTCAGAGTCCCAAAGAAGTTGGACCCAAGGAGGAACACACCAAGGCACATTGTAATTACATTAGCCAAGATTAAAATGAAGGAGAGAATTCTAGAAGCAGCAAGGGATAAGGGCACAGTCACCTACAAAGGAGTTCCCATCAGACTGTCAGCTGATTTCTCGAAAGAGACCTTACAGGCAAGAAGGAACTGGAAAAAAGTATTCCAAATCATGAAAGGCAGGGAACTACATCCAAGATTGCTCTATCCAGCAAAGCCGTCATTTAGAATGGAAGGGAAGATAAAGTGCTTCTCAGATAAGGTCAAGTTAAAGGAGTTCATCATCACCAAGCCCTTATTATAGGAAATGTTAAAAGGACTTATCTAACAAAAAGAAGATAAAAAATATGAACAGTAAAAAGACAGCAAACTCACAGATATTAACAACCACACCTAAAACAAAAGCAAATAAGCAAACAGCTAGAACAGGAGCAGAAACACAGAAATGGAGATCACATGGAGGTTTAGCAACAGGGGAGTGAGAGGAGGAAAGAGGGGGAAAAGGTACAGAGAATAAGTAGTATAGATGGTAGGTAGAAAATATACAAGGGCAGAGTAAGAATAGTATGTGAAATGTAGAAGCTAAAGGACTTAGGACATGTGGACATGAACTAAAGGAGGGCAATGTAGGTGGGAGGGGAATGAAGGGGGTGAATGGGACAACTGTAATAGCATAATCAATAAAATAAAATAAATTTTTTTAAAAAAGGAAAGTAACATCAGAGTTAACATTAAATCTAATTAACATTAAAAGTAAGGAAATATTCAGTATATAATTTATTTTTCAAAGATTTTATTTATTTATTTAGAGAGAGAGGAATGGAAAGAGAAAGAAAGGGAGAGAAACATCAATGTGTAGCCCTCATGTGTCCTGGCCCACAACCCAAGCATGTGCCCTGACTGGGAATTGAACGGGCAACTCATTTGATTTGCAGGCTGGTGCTCAATCCACTGAGATACACCAGCCAGGGCCTAAAGTATATAATAATAATATGTTAATATTAGTTCATTAATTGTTATAAATGTACCATATTGATTAGTAACATGAGAGATGTTATTAAGGGGAGAATCTAGAAGTAAGATATATGGGAATTTTCATACTATCTTTAAAACGGTCTTGTAAATATGAAACTAATATAAAATAAAAAAACTAATTTACAAAAATGTCTCTGAATATTGTCCAATGTCCCCTAGGAAGCAAAATTGTCTCCAGGTGAGAGCCATTGCTGTAAAGTATCTGGATTCAAGTCCTCCTCTACCACTTTCTAGCTGTGTGACCTTGGGAAAATTTCTCAATATCCCTGAGGCTCTGGCAAATAGGGATAATAATAATAATCTACCTCAGAAGACTGATGCACACACTGGCATTTTATAAGCACATGGTAAATGTCGGCAGTGATAACAGTAACCGCCACCATTCTTATTATCAATTTGCCTTGCCTGAGTGGTGGGCTACTGACACATTCCTCTCTGTTCCTAGCCCATCAGGCTCCAGAAAAAAATTATCTTAAGGGCAATCTGGGTTCAGACAAATTTCCATTCCTGCCTTAAGGAATAGAATGTCCCTTTCAGAAAATGACAAACTGTCCCCTGAACCTGCAGCCTTTGTCAGCAAAAGCCCAACAGTGACGGAGAGTGGATTTTCCTGCCCTAACACTGAGCCAGCCTAGAAGCCCACTTCAAATTTACTTTGTTTAGACTCATTTTTGAATTCCAGGATGAAACAGGGAGCATGACAGCAGAAGTGGGGAAGAAGCCATCTGTCTAAGGGGAAACAGTATAGGGGGAGTGAGAACACTCCCAAAAGATCATTTGACTAGTCTATATTGGTTGGACCTTTTTAGTCATCCAAATCCCCATGTTAAAAACTAGTAAGATATAAAGGAAAATGCAGAAACCAATATGATAACAGTGTTAAAGGACACCAATTGAAGCAGGCCTAAGGCTACCACGAAGCCCCTCGTTGTAACTGGGGCTAAAATGAAAAGTTCAATGCCAGGCAGCCATGTGTAAGTTTTCATACGCATCAGTCTTCTAAGGTAGATTATTATTATTATCCCCATTTTCCAGAGCCTCAGGGATACTGAGAAATTTTCTCAAGGTCCCACAGCTTTTCATTTACATGTTGATTTAGAAAAGGATGATCTTTGAAGTCAACTTGACTTGGATTAAAATTCCTCTGCTCCACTTTCCAGGTGGGCAACTATGCACCAGGCTCTCCTACTTCTCTGAGCCTCTAAAATGGGGGTGGTTGTGAGGAATATTTGAGAGGGTTTTTATAGAACACCAAAAGGACCAGACTGGTAGGAATGGTCAGGGAAAAGGTGGTGATCCTGGATGGGCTGATCCTGAAGAATGATACAAGAACTACATGTTGTGCCTCCTAAGAAATTCTTAGTTCCCTCCAAACAGGAAACAGCTGGATACCTTATCACCTTTGACTTGAGGTAAGGAGAGGTTGATGTTGTAGTATGGAATCTGTCCCATCACCCTGCTGTGTTCTATTAGGAAGAAATCATTGAAAAGGGCAAGTGATGGAAATAGTTCAGTCCAAGTAGTCTTCATGGGAAGGAGACAATGGAGAGCAGGATAACTTCAAAAGAGGGTTTGGGGTGAAATATTGTTCCTCCAGCTCTGAGAGGGACAGGTATGTAGCCCTTGAAGGATCAGATATGTGTTGTTGCACTATTTAATCTTCAGCTTCTTAACCTCAACACTTCTCTTGGACCTTGACCTCTGAAATTCTGATTGGAGCCCATTTTCCAGGATTTGACTTAATTGACTCAAGCTGTAATTAAGTGCCTACTATGTGTCTAGGCCCTGGAGACAGTGGTAGAAACAAGAATGAACAATTGAATTATGCCTTACATGATACGCTCTACCAAATATGGAAACCAGAAACTACTACATAGTGTTACCCTGACAACATTAAACTACTCCTCAAAGCAGTTCAGCTCTAATTAAGAAAGAAAACAGGTGTTTATAGTTCCTATCTCTCACACATCCTACATCTACCAATGCCTTCTGTGGGCTTGTGGGAGGAAACCCTCAAGGGAAGAGTTAACTGTTGGGTTTCTCAATCACCTCTGGAATAAGGATCAGCAGTATAAATAGAGAGGTGTTGTATGAAGGTACATTTCTAGCTATGTCCTGCACCAGCCCATAACTGGCAGCAGGGAGCAACGCTGGTGATTTGTACCAAAGCCCTGGGAGTTACTCAGCTGTATTAAACTATTAGGAATAAGAATGAAAATTAAAATAGATAGCATCTATATGAGGTGGGCTACTCAAAATGTGTTCACTGGGATTGTTAAATTCAATATAAATGACAAGGTTAGATGAGATCCACCACCTTAATCCAAGCAGATTAATGTGCAGGTGCTCCCCAAAGGATATTACTTCACACTTCATTAGATTATACTTCTGACCCAAAACAATAACTGTTAAATTTCAAACTACATCTGCGTCACAGAGATCGTGCTGCAGAGATACCTTAACCTTGGGATGAGTAGCTAAATGGGAATTGATTTGTCATCTCCTAAAACTCCCTAGAGCTAAGAGTTTACAAATTGACACTCGGAAGACATTCTGAATTCTGCAGTGGTTTGAACTTAGATACTTGTATAGTTCCATGTCTGGCCAAAATTTCTGCAGACTTTTAAAATATTTCATTGGAACCACACTCACAAATATGATACTGCCCTCACTAGGTAAGGTTGTTTACATTAAAATTATGTCTGCCTTGTGACCCCATGGCCAAATTTGTCATCAGCTAACTTTGGCCAAAATTCATTTTTCCCAGTACCATTTTGAGGTCATGAAGTTTAACCCAGCCAGTGAGAATATAACCACACATTTTCAGGCCTTTCAATTCTGTGTTTCCTCTTCATCTTTTGCTGCCTTATTCTTACAGGCTGGGCTGTTATGTTCTTTGATCAATCTTGTGTTTTCTTAAAGTGACAACATGTTACCCAGACATTATTTTTCATCGCACTAACCCTCCAAGGTATAATCTATTTTCCAGACAAAAGAAATGTTTTTATGATTACAACCAGCACTCAGCTTTTGCTTCAGGAGATGAATTCATTCATTCATTTAACAAAATTAATTGAGTACCTACTATATGTCAGGCATTATTTTAGAACCTTGGACTACAGCAAAAATACTGAGGGAAACTGAAATACACATACTCACGTAGGAATGAGAAACAGTAAATGAGTAAATGAAACTAATTTCAGATAGTGAATAACAATAAGGTGAGGAAATAAAACATACAATTAGACAAGGGACCACTGAATGCCTTTCTAAGAGGTGGCATTTTGTGCAGAGACATGGAAAGATTTGGAGAAAGAATATGCCAGACAGATGACAGCAAATGCAAGCTTCTGGGGCAGGGACAGGTTTGGTTGGCTAGAAAAACAGCAAGAGCCCAAAGCAAAAAATGCAAGGACTCAGAGGTAGGCAGGTGCCAGATCATGTGGAACCATCTCTATCCTGGTCAGGAGTGAGGGATTGTGGGTTTTATTCTCTGAGTACTTAGAAAACATGATAAGGCTTTAGTAGGAGAAGGATATGACCAGGTTTAACCTTTCCAAAGGGTCAATTTTGGCTGATCTGTAGTAAAGAGATCTACAGCTTTTTGCTTAACAAATAATAGCTTAATGGTATAGGTTTTGAATCCCAGCTCTACCATTCACTACCTTACGTTGAGCAAATTATTTAATTCCTTGCTTCATACCTTTAATGGGAAAATGGCCATAATAATACATGCTTTCTCAGTAAGATAATATACATGCAGAGTAAATACATAATATATGGTAATCATTATTTATTTATTGACCAATTCATTCATCTATTCAACAAATATGTATTAAGCCACTGGTATTCTACCCCTTCAAAGACCTACATGTAGCAATTCTTTATTAGCTGCATATCACTCTTTATTATTTTTAGAGCATTTTATTTCTTTTTTATTTTTTTTATTTTTTAATGTTTTACAGTTGTTCCAATTATTTCCTCTTTGGCCACCTCCACCCACCTCAACCCCCATTTCCATAGTCAATCCCAACCTCATTGTCCATGTCTATGGGTCCTTCATATATTTTCCTTCATAATCTCTTCACCATTTTTCAAACAGTGACCCTCACCTACCTCTCCTCTTATCACTGTCAGTCTATTATGTGATTCTATGCCTCTGGTTCTATTTTCATGATTAGTTTATTTCATTCATTAGATTCCTCTTATAAGGGAGATCATATGGCATTTATCTCACCAACTGGCTCATTTCACATAGCATGTTAGTCTCCAGTTCCATCCATGTTGTTACAAAGGGTATTCCTTCTTCTTCACTGCTCTTTAGTATTCCATTATGTAAACATATCAGGGGGTTTTTTTTTGTTTTATTTTTTTCACTTTTTTTTATTGTTGTTCAACTACAGTTGTCTCAATTTTCCCCCCACCACTCCACCCCACCCCAGCTATCTCCACTTCCCAGCCTGGTTCCTACCCTCCTTTGGATTTGTCCATGTGTCCTTTATACAGGTACCTGACAACCCTTCCCCCTTTTCCCACCATTAACCCTTCCCACCTCCCCTCTGGTTACTGTCAGTTTGTTCTTAATTTCAATGTCTCTGGTTATATTTTGCTTGCTTGTTTGTTTTGTTAATTAGGTTCCACTTATAGGTTAGACCATATGGTATCACAGGTTTTTTATCCACTGATCTACTGACAGGCACTTAGGTTTTTTTCCAAATCTTAGCTAGTCTGAATAATGCTGCTATGAACATAGGGGTGCATAGGCTCCTTTCAATTGGTATTTCATAAATCTTAAGATATATTATCAGCAGTGGAATTGCTGGGTCAAATGGTAGTTCTATTTTTAATTTTTTGAGGAAATTCCATACTGTTTCCCACAGTGGCTGCACCAAACTGCACTCCCACCAACAGTGCACTAGGGTTCCCTTTTCTCCACAACCCCACCAGCACTTGTTTGTGGATTTATTAATGATAGCCATTATGACAGATGTGAAATGGTATCTCATTGTGGTTTTAATTTGCATCTCTCTGATGGCTAATGATGTTGAGCATTTTTTCATATGTCTACGGGCCATCTGTATTTACTCCTTGGAGAAGTATCCATTCAGGTCCTTTGCCCATTTTTAAATTGGATTGTTTGTCTTCCTGGTGTTGTCATATGAGTTCTTTATATATTTTGGAGATCAAACCCTTGTCTGATGTATAATTGGCAAATATGTTCTCCCATACAATGGGTTCCCTTTCCATTTTGATGATGGTTCCTTTAGCCATGCAGAATTTTTTTAATTTGATGTAGTCCCATTTTTTTTTCTTTTATTTTCTTGGCCCTAGGAGAGATGTTGGCAAAAATATTGCTACATGAGATATCTGAAATTTCACTGCCTGTGTTTTCTGCTAGGATTTTTATGCTATCACATTTTCCATTTTGAGTTTAAATCTTTTATCCATTTTGAGTTTATTCTGGTTTACAGTGTGAGTTAGTGGTATAGTTTCATTTTTTTGCATGCACCAATCCAGTTCTCCCAACACCATTTATTAAAGAGACTATTTTTATTCTGTTGTATGCTCATGCCCCCTTTGTCAAATATTAATTGGCCATAGAGACATGGGTTTATTTCTGGGTTCTCTATTCTGTTCCATCGATCTGTGTGTTTGTTCTTATGCCAATACCAGACTGTCTTGATTACAGTGGCCTTTTAATATAGCTTGATATCAGGCATTGTGATTTCCAACTTTGTTCTTCTTTCTCAAGATTGCTAAGGTTATTCAAAGTCTTTTTTTGTTTCCATATAAATTTTTGTAGCATTTTTCTAGGTCTGAGAATTATGCCATTGTTATTTTAATATGAATTGCATTGAATCTATAGATTGCTTTAGGTATTATGGACATTTTAATGATGTTAATTCTTCCAATCCATGAACTCAGTATATGCTTCCATTTATTTGTATCCTCCTTAATTTCTTCCTTTGGTGTCCTAAAGTTTTCTGAGTAAAGACCTTTTACCTCCTTGACTAAATGTATTCCTAGGTACTTTATTTTTCTTTTTGTTGCTAAGGTAAATGAGGTTTTTTTCTTAGTTTCTCTTTCTGATAGTTCATTGTTGGTATACAAAAAAAATTGCCATCGATTTCTAAATATTGACTTTGTATCCCACTGTTTTGTCAAATTTATTTATTAGGTCAAGTAGTTTTTGGTGGATGCTAGGGTTATCTATGCACACTATCATGTTGTCTGCAAATAATAATGGTTTTACATCCTCCTTACCAATTTGGATGCCTTTTATTTCTTCTTCTTGTCTGATCACTGTGATTAGAACTTCCAGTACTACATTGAATAAGAGTGGTGAAAGAGGACACCCTTGCCTTATTCCTGATTTTAAGGGAAACACATTTAGTTTTTGTCCATTGAGCTGGCTATAGGTTTCTCATGTATGGCCTTTATTATATTGAGGTATGCTCCCTCTCTTCCTACTTTACTGAGTGTTTTTTTATCATAAATGGGTGCTGGATTTTATCAAAAGCTTTTGCAGCATCTATTGATATGATCATGTGATTTTTGTCCTTTTTTGATGTTATGTATTGTATTTTTCAATTTGTGAATATTATAACATCCTTACATCCCTAGATAAACCTCACTTGATTGCAGTGTATGATCTTTTAAATGTATTTCTGGATCTATGTGCCAATATTTTGCTGAATATTTTAGCATCTATGTTCATCAGAGACATTGGCCTGTAATTTTCTTTCTTTGTTGTCTCTTTACCTGATTCTGGATTTAGGATAGTACTGGCCTTGTATAAAGAGTTTTGAAGTCTTCCCTCTCCTTGAATTTTTTGGAATTGCTTGAGTAATGTAGTTGTTAGTTCCTCTTTAAATATTTGGTAAAATTCACCTGTAAATCCATCTGGTCCTGGGTTTTTGTGCGTTGGGAGTTTTTTTGATTACTGCTTCAATTTTGCTGGTTGTTATTGGTCTGTTTAGGTTTTCTGCTTCTTCCTGAATCTGTTTTTGGAAGATTGTGTGTTTCTAGAAATATATCATTTTCCCCTAGGTGGTCCAATTTTTTGGCATATAGAAGTTCATAGT
>PVKU01012336.1:0-36099 GCA_004027475.1 Anoura caudifer | reverse complement strand
AAATTCAAAACTGAAAATCTAAACGCTCACTTACATATGAATATCTAGATGTTTCCTTCACCTCCAAAAAGGAACAAAAAAAACACCTTGCTTTTTTGTTAAACTTCCAACAAACTATAATGGATTAGAAAGAGCATAGCCACTAGAAAAAGGTGTACTTAATTTTGAAGTCCATGTTTACCACGTAGTTGCTAAGGTAATTAATTCCTCTGTGTCTGTATTTCCTTAATACAACCTATCTCACAACTCTATTGGGAAAACATATCCAGTAATGTGTATACTACTGTGGAAACCTGCAAGCGACAGCAGTAATGGACTGTTCGCTCTGATCTTCACTATTGCCTGTCGTCTTCATCAAATTCATAGCTTCCACTCATTAAACATTTTTTATAAATATGGTTGTATTTCTATTTTTTTAAAGATTTTATTTATTAATTTTTAGAGAGGGGATGGGAGGGAGAAAGGGAGGGTGAGAAATATCAAGGTGTGATGGCCTTTTGAGGGCCCCCTACTGGAGACCTGGCCTGCAACCCAGGCATGTGCCCTGACTGGGAATCTTAACCAGTGACCTTTTGGTCTGCAGGCCAGGGCTCAATCTACTGAGTCACACCAGCCAGGGCTCATTTAACATTTTAATAAGATGCATCATGGTTCTGAATACTCTGAAGAGATATTTTATATATACTTTACAGTCACTCTGCAAAATACATTTACATCCCTATTTTACAAATAAATTTATGATTTATGAGTTAGACAAATTGCCCAAGGTCACACACCAAATGATATTTTTAATAAATGCTTTTTCAACTAATTTCTTAATACTAAAATTGTTTTCAAATTATTGTACCTAAAGTAATGCTCCACAGCACCTAGTGTCAGAAAAAAATAACAAACTTTAAGTCATAAAATGAACATATTGCACGAATATTGTATATCTTTATAAAACTACCATTCTACACGTAAAATAAATGTTATTTCACTTTTCAGATTAAGGACATTTTCAGATTTCTAATTTAAAAAATGTATTTATTACTTTTATATATTGTATTCCATATTTATATTTTAGATCCCATAATTATATATTCATATAAACTACAGAAAACATATATGATCATATCAAGAAATATTTATATAGCTCTAATCTTTAAAAAAGCATACGCTTTAACAGAAACAATACCTTTAATTCTTCAGCATTACCTTAGATATTTTTGCATAAAATGGCTTCCAGGCAACACTGCCTTTAAATTCACAAGTTAGCAAATCATACTTTTCAGTAGAGAATAGTTATCGTTGTAGTTTTTATTGTAGTCCCTCTGCCTTGGACATAGGAAGTGAATCCTGTGACTGATTTAGCTGTAATTAATATGTCATTCGGAAGTCACATACATCGTTGACACTAAAGAAGAGTCTGGAAGAGATCGCCTGAGCTGTATTTAGAATCTATGAGAACTGCAAAGTCCACTCTGCGCCTCCTTCTCACATTTCTCTTTCTAGGTAAGAGCCAGAAAACTGTAGCCAAGATGCAGGGCAGGAAGTAAGGTTTGCTTGCATAATCCTTCCTCAGTTCCTCTTGCAACAATTTTCTGTGACTCAATAGGCCATTACGTGTTATTACATGCTCTTTACAGATATTTGGCTATACCTCTTCTCTTTATTCATAGACAATATTACCATCTGAATTTTTTAATATTTATTGCACTTTTATTTTTTATTTTTTTATTTTAATTGTTGTTCTTGTACAGTTTTCTGTTTTCTACTCCCATCCCAGCCCACCGCCCCAGCCCTCCTCAGCTCCCTCCCATTTCCACTCCCATTTCCACCCCACCCCCACATGTGTCTTTTATACTTTTTGCTCTAAACCCTTCCCCTTTTCCCCTGAAATTCCCTCCCCTCTCCCCTCTGGTGACTGTCATCCTGTTCTCAATTTCAGTGTCTTTGGTTATATTATGCTTGTTTGTTTGTTCTGTTGATTAGGTTCCTGTTACAGGTGAGATCATACTTTTATTTTTTATTTCCATAGACTAAATTGATGGATCTCTGAGATCAGGGACTTCATCAGTTTTCACTGCTCTGTGCATTGCCCATAGAAAAGTTAATAAGTTTCAATGAATAAATAACAAACAGCTTCCTGAAAAAATGTTCAATATTTTATTACAGACTCAAAAATATTCAACAGAATGCTGGCTATCATGTAATACATCTCCCCATAGAAAGGCCTCATTGTCTCACAAATGAAGAGGTTATCTTTGGTCCTCAGGGGAAGAAAAGGTGCTTGTGTGAGGACACATATGCTTCTACCTTCAAGTAAAAGAAAAACTCTGTCATTAAGGAGATGTTAGGTATATGCTATGTGGGCCAAAGCAGAGAACCTTTGGGTAGAATTTATTTAAATACCAGTATTAGTATAAAAAAGTTATTTCTGAGAACGAGTGAAAAAGTAACCCCAGCACCTGAAATTCCAGTAGGACTTGAATATAAGTCTGTTTTAACAGCCAGAGTTAGTAATGAGTAAAGTTGTCTGGGATTGGAATGATCTTGTCCAGAAAATGACATATACCTAATTATGGAAAATGAATAAGTAGAAGCTAGAATACCTTTCTGCATGTTTCCTAGAGAGAATAAAATGCTGAATAGGAGATTAGAGAATGTTGCTTCAAGATAATTTCAAGTTTATTTGAAGAACATAATATGTACCTTTGAGTAAAAAAATAAATATGACATAAATAATAAAAAATCTAGGGAAAATCTCCAGAAAAAAATTAACTGCAACAATGAAAGAAATGGACATCTTTGATAATAAAACATTTTCAACTCCATGCTAATAAAATATGTTGCTTAAATGATTAATAATTGAAGGCTTAAATGAGACATCATAAACATGTTCAATAATGAAAATATAGGATAATTTTTACTTTAATATGTATTTGTTAAATAATTAACATAATAGGAGAATATACATTGAAAAATAAGACAGGATATTATATGGTAAGTTGCAAACACTGTTTATCTCTTCAATATTAGTATATTTTTAATGTTACTTAGGTAAAGTGTTTTCGTCCATTAGTTAAATTACATAAAGTTAATCATTCAAATAGTATTATTCTCAATGATAACCATATTAATGATTACAAATGGAATATGGTTTGGCTGCTCGCTTTGGCAAATTTACCAAGCATGATTTGGGGCTTTACTTTATATTGCAGTAAAAATGAAACTGTTCGTTGTGCTAAAAGTTTCCTTCAAAAATAGTGTCATTTTCCTATATACACCTTAACATGACACATTCATTTCACCTTATTTTCCCAAGAAAAGGTGTTTTGTAAATGTAAAAATAAAATCAAATATATACATTGTTAAAATTTTAGTTTGCAATATGTTCATCGTATTACTTAAATCTTTTCTTTGAAAAGTGGAGATACTTCTATGTGTATCTTTATAATAGCATTGCACTGTATTCAACTGCAATGTAGTGATTTCCTCATTTCAGCAAGCTCCCTGGTAGGCCAAACTTTTGCCGAGCAGCCTGCATTGAGCACTGACTCAGGTTACACGGGTAAAAACAGGCACACTCTCGGATCTCATGGAATTTTCCTGTCAAATGGAGGAGAGTAGTCCATATAGTGACCTCCAGCAAATAGTGTTCTAAAGGAAATAAACTTGAATTCAAGAAGAATTATTTGATGATCTCAAATTACCCACTGGAGAAAAAAATAGAATATTTTAAGGCTGTGTATACTTTTTAGAGCATTTTATTTCCCCAGCCCCTTGTAATATTCATGTTTCCTTAATATCAAGATATTTTAATACTTTTATATGCTACTACATAATTAAGTTTCCATAACTTTTCCTTGGAATTTCCAGGCTTATTCATGGAAGAGTGAGCTTGTTGTCATCAACTTTATGGCACAGACTAGAACAAGCTGTCACGAAGAAGAACAAAACTGATAGAATTTGGAGAACTCAAAAAAGACACTAATTTGTTTCAAGTTTGGGGTTATTATGTTATCCATAGTCACTGCTGTCTGTCCTTTTATTAAAATAAATGCTCTGGTGTTGTATGTGCAAATGCATTGGAACTTTCCACAAACCTTTAGGCTCTAGCCCCTCCAAGATTCATGATTCCATCCCAAAGATGGAAGTTGTTTTACTGACACTAGAAAACAAGTAGATACAAACAAAATTATAGAAGTAGTTCTTCTGTCACAAGTGACCAACACTTAGATATTAGGCAACATATCTGTATGCATTTATTAAAGTAATAAAAAAAGAAAAGATGCAAGAAAAGAAAGGGGGAAAGGAAGGGTATATAAAAGGAATTTTATACACATATAATTATATATAAATATCATATAACTATACACATAATATATGATATATTACCTAAAGGTATATATAATACATTGTATATATCATATATGAAGGTGCTTTGTTAAATATTATATCACTCTTACAAAATGTATCATATAAAATTATATACACTCTTATATTACATGAAATATATATTTATATAATTTATAAATATAAAATATTTATATGATTATATAGAAATATTATTACATATTATATTTCAAAGAATCATATATTGTATTATATTGCATTATATTATATTATATTATTTATTATATGCTATTGCATTATATAGTATATATCATATGTAAAGGGATTATATATATATATATATATAGTGTGTGTGTGTGTGTGTGTGTGTGTGAAGGAAGGGAGGAGGGAAGGGAGGAGAGAAGGGAACAAAGGTTCCTGCTTCTCTCTAAATCAATCCAGTATTCAGCCCAGTTAATTTTCTGGGGAGCTAGAGGCTAAACCTTGCCTCTTTAACTCTCCAGGAAATTAAACAAAACCTTCTGCCCAAAAAATCAAGAGGAAAGAAGAAATCATCTTCCAGACCATGAGAGTTTTGTTCATCCATCATACCAACTCTATATTAAGGATCTTTGAGATCCTTTGCCTGGCAATATTTTGCCCTTTGAACTGATGAACACATAAAATTGTACAATGCAACCTATTTGTTAAATGTGTGCACTGGGAATCAATTTGTTTGCATGACTCCACCCAATGACTTTCATGAAGTATTTAGGAAAGTTGGTTAAGTACAAAACCTCTTTAAAATAGATTTTTACTCATGAAGTACTAATGAAGATTCAAATGATCTAATAAAATACAGAAAATGTATTTTAAAGTGGACATTTGATTCCTAGTTATAAATTTAGATGAAAAAATCACATCTCAGCAAAGGTAAAAATATGTTGGAAGATTTAAATTTGGATTAAAAGGCAGATAATCTTTGTGTGTAAGTCATTTTTGACTAATTTCCCCCTTAAATATGATTGAATTCACCACACTTACTGACAACCTGTACCAGGTTCTTTATTAGATGATTGTAATAAAATAATTTTTAAATAATTAGACAAGGTTCCTAAAACCAGGTAGCACTTAAGAATTTTCACCTTGTATGTTGTATTTAGGTTTATTTTTCAAGTCATTTTTTAGACCAATGTTTCTCCTTAATTTACCAGGCATCCATTTTCATAGCACATGTCTAACTGCATTACAATGTAATTGGCCTTTGCCCGTTGCTGATGCTGAAATCTCACCCCATATTATGTATGTCTCAAGTTACCTCAGTGGCTAATTAATCTTCAAATTGAAAGATGAGGTACAGCTAAATATATCTCATTTTTCTAATGGTATTTTAAAAACTGAAATGTAATTTCTTTTTACTAGTGTTAAGTGGAAATAAATATTCCTCACCCTTTTTGTCCCCCACTAGAAAGTTTGGCTCATTGATGTATTTTACTTTTTCTGAAAATTTGGTAACAAAAATCACAGTTTATATATTTTCCTTTGGATTCCCTTTCATTCCCTTCTCTTCCCTTTCCTTTCCTTCTTGTCCTTTCCTTTCCCTTACTTTCCTTTCTATATTCCAATCTCTGTGTGAAGAAGTTCAGAGTGTATCCCAATCTATAGTTTAAGAATGATAAAATAATAAAAAATTAATAACCAAATTGAACATGGACTCTACTTCCATATTGTATTTAGATTCAAGAAGGTGTTTGTAGACAATTTCTGAATCCCTGAAAACATCCCCACTGTAGCAAGGCAATCCTGCCCTTTGGGTGACCAGATTCCTGCCTAGACAAACAAACCTGTTGGATTGAGGAGGAAACTTAACAAACTAAGGAATCCAGGGAACTGTTCTTTGAAAATTACTGTCCTCATTTCCATAGTTTTCAAAGAAAATGTCAAGTAATAGGAGGAAGCAAATAACAAAAACTAGATTTAGATATTTGCATTAAATATAATCTAAATTGTAAGTAACCCACTTGTAAAGAATTAGTCTATGCATGACTACATTATTATACACTCCAAGGTGCTTTAGTAACTAATATTTTGTCTTCATTCACCCAGAGGGAAAACAGTATAGGCAGTGAGTCTAGATGGAGGATATAATTGCACAGGCTTAAGAGACACTCATGCATATTATTATTTTCCATCAGCTGATACAGAACTTTGAAGATAAATATAGTATTATTATATCTTTAGGCACTTAAAGAGTCAATGTGAATTTTCAAGGTTTTAATCTTTAAAGTAATGTTTACAAGACTTTTTTATCTTAACATATGAGAATAAAGTGAATTTCTCTTTTCTGATACTGTGAAGATTAATAATTTATAACAGATACTGAATTAATGCAAAATATATCCAAAGTTCTGAATGCTATTCACTTTGCATAGACAAATTTTTTTAAAGACTTATTTTTAATTTTTTAAAATTTCTTATTTATTTATTTTTAAATTTTATTTATTTATCTTTAGAGAGGAAGGGAAGGCAAGAGGGAGAGAAATATCAATGTGTGGTTGCCTCTTGTGCGTCCCCTGCTGGGAACTGACCTGCAACCCAAGCATGTGCCCTGACTGGGAATCGAACCACAATCCTTTGGTTCACAGGCCCGCCCTCAATCCACTGGGCTACACCAGCCAGGGCTTACATGAAGGAATAATTTTGAACTTTCTGTTTAGGTTTATGATAGATGCTGAGCATGCAAATGCTCAAAATATACTAATTATTTATATAATTTGTCATCCTTACAGTGAGGTGCAATAGAATGCTATGATATAAATTAAATTTTTATGTAACTAATATTTGTCCAATTGTGTTTGGTTTCTTTAATATTCAAGTTGCAGAATATAGACACACATGCACACATACATGTATATATACAAATATGCATATGTAATATATATAATATGCAAAACTCAAACAGAAATAAGCATATTTGTGTATGTATACAAAGAAAAATTGTTTATTCATTTTTTTGAAGATTCATCTTAGAAACCTGTAGAAAACCATGAAGTTCAGTATAAGAAGTTTTCTAAAACTAATCAATCAACGTAAGATTAGCTTTGTAGATTAAAATGGAGCCAGTATGGTTGAGATATTGGAAATGAATTCATGAATTACTACAAAGTTGCTGTAATAGGATTCAGTGGGTCCTAAACTCATTTTGGCTGGTTATTTAATTAAGAATAAATATAATTGTTAATGACTTAATTTAAGAAAGCTCTCTTTTAGTCAGCTATAATATTGCACAGGTTTTGGAACACCTAATTAAACCAAATCAGCAACGAAATTTGGTTAAGTTCAAAAATGTATTGCAGTCACAGAAAATTCCCCTAGAAGGAATCAAAAACGTCTTTTTAATGTCTTTCTTTATCATCAGGAGTTTTCTGTATACAAAATGAAGCCAAGCATATGATCTTAGGAAAAGCATGATCCTATGTATCCTTTGCTGTTTGTTAGTGTCACTGTTTCACCTGTGTCTCCATCATTATTACATTCCCCTCACTACTGCCCCTCCTCACTGATACTTACTGGTCATTTCCTATTATTTCTATTCCCCATTATATTATCTCTAGCATCTAACAGATGTTACAAAGATAATCTGCCTTTTTTGGTGAAATAAAATAAAATGTAAAACTTTTCAAACCTACATAAGAAGAAAAGCATAATAGAAAATCTTTAGATTACTTTTAGATATTGCAAAGTAGAAAAATAATATGATAGTAAAAATAAAACAAAAATCACTGTTGTTCATAGAAAATTTTAGGCATTATCATTTTAAAGTATCTATTTTTTTACTAGAACAGATTTTTTTTAAAAAAATAGCAAGACTAAGATGTTCAAATGCATCTTATAATGTCAAGATTATAATTACATGTGTTTTAAAATTGTATATCTGGAAAATATGTTGAATTTCACAAACTTTTTTAGTTGTTACAGATAGGAATAATATCTCTTGTTAAACT
Source organism: Anoura caudifer (assembly GCA_004027475.1). Taxonomy (NCBI): domain Eukaryota; kingdom Metazoa; phylum Chordata; class Mammalia; order Chiroptera; family Phyllostomidae; genus Anoura; species Anoura caudifer. Next base: position 27,778 of record PVKU01012336.1, on the reverse strand, counting down.
TTAAAGTCTTTGGAGATGTCTTCAAATTACAGAGTAAAATTCTTCATCCCTTCAATAGCTATTTCAACCACTTCTTGAAAACTCAATGTGCATCCATAGGCAAAGGAACTGTATTATCTCTGAATTGTAATTTGGAGCGTCATGAGTTATTTCATGAGACAGAGTTTGTTAAATCAACACTGGCAGTGTCATTACTGCCTCCCTGTTGAACTCAAGTACAAGTCAGCTCTGTTTAAGTCACCATTTGCAGAAGCCAGAAATGAATGTGCAGTTCAAATGTTGTCATAAGTTAATTAGAGTGGAATTAGAAGGCAAGTGGGAAATTTAGGAACATAAGAATTGCTGTACGGAACCAGACCGATGGTTATCCTGGTTGAAAACCCAGCCTCCAGCAGCTGCACTTGTTGGTTTCTAAAGCTTTAAAGGAAAGGAGAAAGACTCAGTAATTCACCTAGGCAAGTGTGCCATCTGTGAACTGGAGAAATCACTTCATGACCTCTCTCAAATAATACCCTAAAGCAGGAGGTTTCAATCTTGTTGTGTAATGGGGTTAGCTTGAATAGTTCTGCTTATTAATAAATCTGATTAACTCATCCAATTCTTAAGTAAAATCAACTAGTCCATCAAAAGCTATTTATCGCTAAAGCACATTAATTCATGGTTTTCTGCATCTATTATAAAATATAAATTTGTGGTACTTATTTGATATAAGTTCTTGATGACAAAATCTGCCTCTAGATAACCATGTTGAACAAATGTCTGCTTCTCTTTCCAAAATCCACTGTGTTCACAGGCTTGCGGTAAAAAAGAAAATGTGTTTGCTTTTACTACTGCCAACTTCCTTTCTGTACACAAAGTATTGAATGATGAAGAATTTTATGTGCTGAACTTTTAGGAAAATTCAACTGGAATTTTTCTTATATGATTTTGCTTAAGGCAGAATGCTTCTAAGAGAAAGGAATGGGTTGTTAATCCTTATCACTATAGTCTTGTGTTTATGATGAAAGTACCTGTGACTACTTTACAGGTTTTGTAATTATTCTAGATATTACCCCCAGGTCAATAATTCAAAAAAGTTTTGTTTACAGTAAGCCATTTAATAATAAAAAAAATCTCTCAAGAATTCTAATTACCTACAGGCTAAAGTCTAAACCATTTTCTATACTGTCAGGTCTTAATGTGATAGCACTAACATCTCAAAGCTATAACTCTAACAGTTCTCCCCGTCCCAGAATCCAAGAAAACTAGGTTTTCATTCGTATTTGCACTAAAATGAACACTCATTATTTCTGCCTATGTTAATTCTGTTCCCTTGCTTCAGTTTTCCCAACTTTTCATTCTTGTCCAGTTCCTTGTCTCCTCTCCTTCAAATGGAGTTCATTCCTTCGGTTACTGTCCTTTTAAACATAGTAATTGCTCCCCCTTCGGATGGTGTGCCCTGTTGTTTATGCCTGGTTTAGGCTATCATACCTTGGTGGTTCTTCGCTGTCATGGCTATGCTTATTTGCACATGCCCTGATGGAAATATGTTTCCTATATTAATTTCTATTTCCAGTGCCTAGAGCAATGTTTGTCTAACAATTATTGCTTAAAATATATATTAAAGGAAACCTATGGATTTGCTACCGGAACCACTTTCGCTACGTTCACTGTTGGAGTTTCCATCTGTGTGACCAAGGTAGTACTGTATTATTGAGCGCTGCAAAGTTGTAAATGAAGCCAGAACTGTAAATTTCTAAAAACAGAGTCAAGTGTTATTGATTTAAAAACCATGATGACACTGTTGTCCTTGTCCATGAGTTCTTTTTCTTTTGATGGATCTCTCCATCTCTCAGTCCCACCCCCACAGCTGTCATCCTGCTCTCTAGTTATGAAACTGTCTCTATTTTGCTTGTTAGTTCTGTTTGTTCATAAGGTTGTACACACATGTTTGTCTTTTTGTGGGGGGTATAGGGGAGGTAGAAGAGGGTATATGAGAAAAATAGTAATAAAAACAATAAAAATTGATTATTAAAAATATAATGAAAGGTATGAAAATTATCATCACAAAAAGAGAATATACAAGTTGTGAATCAGACATATGATGTTAGGGAATGAAATACTTTCAAGCAGAAATATTAGCTAGAGCAAAAGCAAAGAAATCAAAATAAAGAAGGAAATTACTAAGGAACTATTCCTAATTCCTGTTGGTTGGCTTATGAAGAAAATACCTGAAAATAAGCTTGGAAACATGGGTGGCATCATATTTATTAACCTTTATCTGAACTCACTTGCAATTATTAAGAGGATTTTACTCTGTGAACAGATCTTCAAGAAGGTAAAATCAACTTAAAAGTGAGACTAAAGACAATTTCCTTTAGTGTTTATTACACTAAATGTGTTTATTACATAATAAGGAAATGTGTAATTGGTCCCATACTAAGGCAATAAGGGTAGTGAATAGAATGAAATAGATGCAAGAGATATTAAATAGATGTTATTAATGCTCATTGTGAAAAAACTTAGTCTGCAATAAGGGAAAAGAGGAAAAATAATAGCACTAACTTTTGAGCATGTTTTTAAAAAATCATTTATTGAATAGAAAATGTTTTTCTCCATGAATGTTATGCAGAAACGCATGAAAAAAGTTCTCCAAATTTTATTTCCTACAATTTTAACTAACATAGTGCTTCAGGGTACTGAAAACATTCAACCAAGTTAATTTGTACTTGACCTCATTAAAACAGATCCACAATTTTTTCTAACTTGTTAAAAACCTCTGTTTTTTGAGAACAATATTTTTATCTAACAATGATCTCAGTACAGCTATAATGTCTTTTTCTTTTTTTTTTAGAAATCCAGATGGGACCCAGAATAGTAGTATGAGATGGCCTGTCTTCAAAAGCACTGAACAAAAATATTTAACCTTGAACACAGAGTCACCAAAAGTATATACTAAGCTACGTGCTCAGCAATGCCGATTCTGGACACTGTTTTTTCCCAAAGTCTTGGAAATAACAAGTGAGTGATTTTAGTACTTAGTTAAATAATTGGTTGTGGGTTATGTAAAAGGGGGAAAAGTTAGATTATCCAAGCCATGGTGATGGTGTTAATCTGTGGCGTTATAATTACTTGATTTCAATGAGCCCATTATATTAATGACATTCTTCCAGCAAGTTTGGGTGTGTTTTGAGGGCTTATTACATGAGTAGCATTTTTGTAGTTAAATAAATAAACCTAAAATGTAAATTTTTCACTAGAATATAAAACAGTTGTGGAACTAAAATAGGGTACTTCTTGCTATTCAGCCATTTTTTGAAATTAATTAATGGATAATGAACAAATAAATATGTAAACTAAATAATGTCTATACAACTAGAACAAAATGTAATTTATACTCAGAGATAAAAACAAATTTATTGATAAATAGTAGAACCTTTAATTTCTAAAAGAGAAAAAACTCTAAAATTTACATTTAAAACACATACAAATATTTCTAAATGTATTCAGAACTTGGAGATATTTATGTAAGAACATGTACATATATTACATAATGCAATAAATGGATAGCAATTTAGTTAACTAATCTTCAAGAAGTGATTTCCTAGACTCATGTAGGGAAATACTAAAAAACTTGGTTCAAAATATTATATTATTTGAAAATTTGTTAGTGAAAAATTACTTAAATTAACTTGAACATCCAACATGAATAATCACATCTTTTGTGATGGTAAAAGAAAATAACATACATATCCAATTCAGTGCCTGGGTATAAAATGACCAGCTGTTTATAATCCATGCGACTTCTCTAGGCAATTTCTACCTAAATATTTTCAAATAAAAGTAATTGACTTTCAACATTCAGACATATTGCTGGCCACTTCCTTTATACTTTACCATTCTGTTCACCATAACACTGTAATTTTCAGACTGTATATTAAATATCACAAATTAGTAGATATGTTTAGTTTCTTATTTAGAGAGGGACGGGGTTAGTTTCACATAAATAGGGGCACCTCAGAGCTATATTTTATTGTTTAATATGCCATCTGATTATCACACATTATTCACCAAAATTATAATTATGTACTCCATCTGTTTGGGAAATGTTTTTATATACCAGTGTTCTGCATATTACCAAATGTTCTGTGACATAATATACGTCCAGAGATGGGCTCCGCATCCCTTGGCATAGATACAGTGATGCCCTTGTGTCTTCTGGGTATGAATAACAATGAAGTAACATGTTTAATCTGCCAAGAGAAGAGGTACCATTTAACATATCACACAATACACATTCCTAATGTTTACTTAAAATATTTTAAATGAGGTTGGAGGGATTGTAAATGACTAACTAATTATAAGCCAAACTGAGCCATTCTGGCTCAGGCACATATGGTCTATTGCAATTTATTTATTGACAAAATGAAATTTAAGAATTAGCAGTCTCTGCTCTGGCTGGTGTAGCTCAGTGGATTGAGCACAGGCCTGAGAACCAAAGGATATCAGTTCAATTCCAAGTCAGGGCACATGCCTAGGTTGCAGGCCAGTTCCCAGCAGGGGCCGCATGAGAGGCAACCACGCATTGATATTTCTCTCCCTCTCTCCTTTCCTTCCCCTCTAAAGATAAAAAAAATAAAATCTTTAAAAAAAGAATTAGCAGTTTCTGAAGATGTACTTCAAAATCTCTATCTCTAAATATTAAACTGCCATAAAGTAGATTTAATAAACAAACTGAAAATTTTAGCTAGTCTCCGCTCCTTCTTAGGCGGTGCTGAATAGCTGTGTAGTTCAAGAAGCACTGTGGGGAAATGTCCGGCCAGCTCTGGGTTAGTGTTGTGCTCTGGGGTAGTCCCAAAAGTCTTGAAAATATAACAGTTATTTAGCACTATTTGTCTCAGATAATTTATCAAAAAAGTTACATTAAACATATTTTATAAATTTTAAAGTAAATGAATGTGGTTTTATAACATCAACAATGTATTCATTAACAATAAAATTACACTTAAACAAACAAAAATGATGTCAAATTAAAGGCTTTTAGTCTTTATAAATAATTTTTATGAAGGTGTTTAGAAGATTGAAAGCACATGTTTTTATCAAACCTTATATTTTTCAAGTTGTAAAACTTCAAACATCTCAATTTTTGATGTTGTAAACATTGAAGTTATTCTGATGACCTGGGTGGAAAGTTTAATGAAAATATTGTTTAAAAAAATGAAGCTCTACAAGTAAAAGAAAACTTCAAAGAATGATTAAAGACTAGATTTCTTAAAAGTAGAAATGTAATAATGCTCACCTCACTTGAGATGAAAATTCAATAAACTTTATAAGTAGTAGTTTACATTTGAGCAATTAATGTTCTCAAACAAAATAACCCCTAAGACTTGTTTAAACACATGAATTCTAGCAATTCACTTTCTAACCACACTTTAGCACATGCCTATGCTGTTATTATGTGCACCTGCAAGAAATAAAATGTACAATATTTGTTTCAAATGTTATCAAGCTCAGAGTTTTCATTAAAAATGTAATTATAAAATCTCAGAATCATTTGGGGGAAAAAGAAAATAGAGAGAGAAACAATCAATGTGAGAGAGAAACATCAATCAATTGCCTCAAATGTACCTCAGCTGGGGGCTGAACCTGCAACCTAAGCATGTGCCCTGACCTGAATTGAACCTGTGACCTTTTGGCCCATGAGAAGACACTCCAACCGACTGAGCCACACTGGCCAGAGCTGTTTGTACATTGTGATCTACATCTCACAGATGGTAAATCTATGAACACTTAAACAATGGTCTCATTTTGGAAGGGATGAGGGGAGGAGAAAAACTTTCAGTTTCGGTTTTGATTTATGTCATGAGACTCAAAATATTTTATTATTTCTTTATTGTAGTATTTACAGTTTCTCTGCAGTCTGTTAGAAAATATTTAAATTATTTATATTTTATCAGCTCAGTCAAAGTTCAGTACTTCTAAATGAAAAATATAGTCAGGTTTGCAGAGCATTGATGCAATATAAAGTTAAGTATGTCAATACAATATATCATACAGATGTTTGATTATGACACACAAGCAAATAAATTTACTTGTATATGAATTGGTAGTTTTAGAATCATTCCAACAAAGAGAAAAGAAAATCATACCTGAGACAATTTCTCTAAGTATTTGAATTTATGAACTAAATGCTAAATTTCCAATGATTTGTTATATCAAATATTTTATTCTTTCTGAACTTTCTAGTCCTTCTTCCGTGCATGTAGTATTTTAAACATAATAGTAATCATAAGTAATAACATGAAAATGGCTAGTTTGGTTACAATATTAAAAATCTTTTCCCTCATTTAATGTTTTTGAGTCTTTATAGTTATTGACTTTTAGAAGTAATTTTTGCATAAAAATTGGTCATTTTTGCATAAATTCTCAAATATTCAAATATTTCCAAACATTATGAACATTGCAAACCTCAGTTTAATTTAAATTAAAGAGAATATTTTGATGGCTGTACAAATGTTTTAAGTATTGTGATTTTTATATAAACTAAAAATGAATCAATGAATGCACTCCATTATTATATGAATGAAAGACACTTTTTATGTATATTATATTACAATATAACATCATATGAACTGTGTTCTCTAAATTAATATCTTAAAATTTATAATCATTTATTTAAATTTTCTCACTGAAAGTTATGTATTTAAAAAGTCTAAGTCTTATTTTTAGGAAAATAGAAATAACAATTTTTTTAAAATCAATGTCTAGCTCAGCATTCTAAATATTTTAAAAGGAAGATAGCTACACAGGTATAAAACACTTACAAATTTAAATAATGAAAAGCATCTTCTAGACTATTTATATTTGGAATATAAATATATAATTTTAAAAGTTTGCAATTTAAAAGTTTCTATTGCTCACAAACTTTATTCTTTAATACAAGGTATATACTTTCAAATAAGTCAGGATTTCAAGATTTTTGTTGTACATAGACCATTTTTGGTTCATTGCCTCACATTATTTGTGACAAAAACATCCCTGTCCCTTGACACATGCATATGCTTTACAAATTACTGGAATGCAGAGATTATTTTAGTAGTCTTTTTAATTTGCAAAGCAATTAATAAGCAGCCTTCCTATACTAGTTTCAATAAACTGTTTTTAATGACTAATTCTTGTTTGGAATTAAAATATATTGATATTGGATGAGTGCAAAATTGATACTGAATGTCAATTGCAAAGTTATCTATGCAAAAAATATAGTGATATAAACATTTCATCAGAAATAAGACTATGAATTTTAATTACTTATGTAAGATGTATTAAAAATTTTGTTATGAGTGGAGTGGTCAAGAAAATGAATATCCCATATGTTTTTTACAAACAAAAACAAATTACGCAATGCAATATAATTTGACATATGATCTACACACCAATGTTTGCATTTTTGAACTTTATATGCAAATATGTTATACAAGTTTTTATGTTTTATAGAAATACATTGTGTGCATTATTATATGCCACATACAATTTATTAAAAGCTATTCAGATAGTAAGAAAAGCTGATAATAAATAATGAAAATAAAAATTGCTGTGCAGTGTACTTGAAAAACTGGCATCTGTTATAAAAATTATTGTACAATTAACAGAAAGAAAAATTAAATTTAGATTAATTCAATTTATTCTATGTTTTAAAGGAAATATTGATGAAGCAGAACAAGAATGGAAAGCAGGATTCCATCGCTGGAGCAATTACATGATGGACTGGAAAAATCAATTTAACGATTACACAAGCAAGAAAGAAAGCTGCGCAGGTCTCTAATTAATATATTTACCCTTTATAAAATGGTCATTTTCCTGTAAATCAAGGCAAAAATATTGGTAGCTCTCTTATATGCTTAGTAAGAAAGCTATTATATAGCTAAACAAAAATGCCAGAAGGATAATATCAACTTCCCACATCTGTTATTTAGCATTTTACCTAGCATTATAAACCCAAAAAGCTAAAACATTTAATTAATTTCACAATTTAAAATTGGCAAATAATTATATGCATGTTAAAATGACTTACAGCTTCAAATTCTTTATTTCCCAAATAACTTCAACATTTATTTCCTAAAAATTATCTGTATTCTCTTTTTAGCTGGATGTTTATTTGAATTACCACTCATAGATGGGTATCTTTTTAAAAATGATTAGATCTTGAAACACCGAATACTGTAATTAACAATATCGTTTCATCTAATTAATTTATTGATTTAATGTCAATATGAATTACAAAAAGAAGCAGAATATACATGGCTGCCTTTTTTCACCAGAAAACAAGATCACATCTTAAAATAAGAAGATTGTTCCCTTGGGTAGAAACAAAATGATGCTACTAAGAGACAAAGTGTAAAACAATATATGTCAATTTTATATTTTTTATATATATATATATGCTTAAAATCACCAAATTATATTCTTTATTCTTCCAACTCTTGAACTGTTGCAACTCCCCAGTCTTTGAACTTCCCCAAACATGTACTTATGTAAATAAGTTCTCCTGATAGAATGACTATGAACAAATTCATTTTTCACATAATATTTGTTTTATTTTCCTTTTTATCTTCTCCTTTCTTTTGCTTTAATGCAAAGTAATAGCTACAGATTTTTGTGCTGTTGTCTAGAAGTCCTTGTGACATAAAGGATTACATTTATGTGTATAATGCAAATTTTCATTATACTGTTAAGCCTTTGGATACAGACCCTAGGAAATGTGATTCCCAGAAACATGAGTTTGGAAGGAACATAACTTGGTTTAGCTATGTTTTTTTTCACATCAATGGAAATGAGCCTTTAGTCGATAGCCCAAGCACAAAACAACATTTTTCATCCAAGAAGATTCTTCCATTCCCAATGTTCTTAAAGATATTTCTCTGGTTTTCTTTAGTTGAAATGTGTCTTTGTTTTACAACATTGTAATATGATAATTTTGAAGTTACTATCTTTATGCAAGGTAATAAGTAAGTGAAAAACTCAAATGCTAACATCTGCTGTAGCATTTCAATTTTAAAACAAATGTGTGTATAATATTCTCTTTGGTAAGTGAATTAACATTTTCACATATCCATGAATGATAAAATTTTAATAATCTCCCTTGGAGTTTTCTCTTTGAAGTCATGTGCAAAATATTAAGTGAAAATTCTAACAGAACACTATTTCTTCTTTCTTTTTAGATTTTTGAAGATTTCAAAGATGGACAGAGTAAGTACTCTGTCCTTTCTCTCTATTTCCCTGGCATTAAGGCCACGCAGAGAGGCAACTATTTATTTCCCTTAGAGTAGATATCAGGCTTCTAAGGACTGTGTCAAATTTCAGAACACCTAAGTTTCTTGATCACTGTCTAGCATTACTATATGGAATTCTATTTCATATATATATTTTCAATCCCTGGAAAACATTCTGACATTACTATGACGTCTTTTATCAGATTTTCAAATTTTTAAATTGTCACTATTCCTTGAAGAAATATTTAAATTATTATATGTTAATATCCTGATGAAAAGTATCACATTGCTAGTATCAATCCAATGCATGGGGTATCTGTTTTATTAAATTTACCTGGATCTCACCTAAAGAAATTCAACAGTGTAATATTTTGGGACATTTTCCCATATAAAACATCCCTACTCAACAGATTTTAAAGGCAACTTTAGAGATAAACTACTTGCACCATGTAAGAAGACAGGTACCTGAGGAGATCCTCCATCTTCAGAATAATTTGATGATTCATATCCATATTCCAATTAGTTATCACCTCTTTTTTCTTTTACTTATCTGTAAAAAATGTTAATAGTATTGGTCCAAATTTTTAAGGTGCGTATTCACTGAAATAAATCTTAGAAAATATTTTTAAAAATTGTAATCATACTAACTCAAGATAATTTTTTAATTTTTTGATATATATTTGCATATATACGAATTTTTGTCTGCTATGAAAATGCATATGCTTACATAAGATATATATTTTAAAATGTGTGCCACACATTATGTACTGGGATAAATTTCAATTCACAATTTATTTATTCATTCAATGTGTTAATTAAAAAAAACATTAATTTAGAGGAGTAAATTAACATTTTCTGCTTAAGTAACTGGTTGAATAGGTTTATCTTATTCTGAGAAAAGGAACATTGTAGGTCCAGAAGGTCTAAATAAAGAAACAAGAGTTTGTTTGTGAGTGTGTTACACCCCAGATGCCTATTAGATATCTAAGAAAGAGAGGAAAAAATACTTTGTTAAATGAGAATTGAGTTGAAGGAAGATGTCTAGATTAGAGATATAAATTAAGCTGTCTCCAGCATCAGGATGTTATATAACGCCATTGGACTGGAGGAGATTACCTAGAGATTGAGTGTAAATCTGAACTGAGCAGAGCCAACTCTAGCACTGAGACTTGATTTGATATTTAAGTCTCTGTTAAGCTATAGTGCTTATTGCCAGACTTTTATAAAACAACTTTCTTCTTCATAAGTTTCTAACCTTGACTAATCTCCCTTCTATCTACAATTCAACACAATTTTTCTTTAGGAAAAATAAACCCAGTTGTTTTGTTTTGTTTTTATAGTTAAGTGAATCTTTTGGTTGCCTTTGCAAATAAATAAATACTTGGTTCAATTTATAATATCACCATTTAAATATATTTTCCTCAACTGTACTGAATTATCTACAGAATAAAAATCTAAAAACAAGTAGGGTTTTGTTCCCATGCATACAATCCATATCTCTTTTGGGGTACTTATAAGATTTACATATGCATGCATGCATATATGTACCTCATGAGGCTAAGTAATGGGCCCTGAAAAGACATCTAATTCTTAATCCTGGAACTTGTAAATGTTACCTTGTAGTGCATAAAATAGTTTTGCAGAAATGATTAAGTTACATACAAATCTTGAGAAGGGGATGTTTATTGGAGTATCCAGGAGGACACTAAATGCTATCACATGTATTCTTATAAAAGAAACACCGGAGGGAGATTTGAAAACACAGAAGAGGAGAAAGAAAGCAATGTGACTGCAGAGGCAGAGATTGGAGAGATTCAGCCACAAGCTAAGGAATGTCAGCAGTTACCAGAATCTAGAAGAGACAAAAATATGAATTCTTCCCTGGAGCTGATGGAGGAAAGGTAGCCCTGATGAGACCTTGGTCACCACTTAGTGGAATTGATTTCAAATTTCTAATTTCTAGAACTGAGAGAGGAAAATTTGAAATGTCTAAGTCATTAAGTTTGTGTTAATGTATTACAGCAGTCATAGGAAACAGAAACACACACACATATACATATATAATTTCACCAAAATATATCTACTTATTATTTATCTAACATATTCTTCCCTGAGCCTTCAAAGTTATTTCAATCTACTAGTTAAAATGTATCTTCATTTTGTGACAATTTTCAGATACATGTTTCTTATTTTTTCTCTGTCCACTCTATTCTCACCTACTGTCATCCTATTATTCTTGAGTCTAATTACCTGAAACTGTGGCAATTTAGCCTCTCTTTAATTTTTCTTTATTGCTTTCCTCAGAAATACTCTCACTTGGGATGTTTCCCCTCTAATACTTGCTCTTCCCCCCTGATTTGCCTTCTATATCTAGTCTGTTATTTTATTACCACTGTTATTAAAGGTAGTAATTTTTGTTTTGCTTCTCAGTTTTTATTTCAACTTATTATCTTTATTGTTGATTGATGTAATTTCATAAATGCAAAAATTCCTTTTAACCTTTCAAAATAAATTTGTATTATTCATAAATATTCTAAAAAATTCTTATTTTTATGCATTAACAATTTCAAAAGCAAGTATTCTTTGGACATAATCATTTCTTTCATTTCTTTTAGATGAATTATTTCCCATAGCCCCATGCTAACACAGTGTTATGTAAATAAGTGTTGACATAAATTTTGGCAGAAATAGGTGGGAATTCCTGGTCTAATCCTTAAGAAACAGGAAGAGGAAGAGGAAACAGATTATATTTAATATAGTTTTAACCTATCAGTGGGCAAATCCGCCATATGGTAGGGTCTAAGAGGAAATTCTAATGGAAGGCCTTGTCACAAAATGATATTTATGTGAGTTCCAGAAAGTTTCTTCTCCAAGGTAGGTATGATAGACATAAAATTGCTCTAGTCATGTACTGGAGATATTGAGGAGAATACTTTATAAAGTATATGATTGTCTAGCCACTATATTTTATACCTTAAATTGATATAAAATAATATTGACTGTCAACAGTAATTAAAATTAAATGTTTTAAATAAATGAAATAGGGGTATTCAAAATTTCTAAAAAAAGTTACATGTTCTGACCAGTTCTTTATCACATAATCAAGCCAATTTCTGACCAAGAGAAAGGCACTTCTACCATATGATTCATTCATACATGGAATCTAATGAACCAACTGAACTAATAAGCAAAATGGTGACAGACTTATAGGCTGAAAGAAAGCTCTGGAAGGGGAGATTGGGGGTGTGGAGGGGTTGAGCAAAAAAGATAAAAGAGGAAGAACCCAGGGACAGAGACAGCAGTGTGGTGATTATGGGGGAAATGGTGTGGGTGGACATAGAAGAAGATATGGAAGGATGAATTGTGATGGAAAACAAATAAAATAAAAAATATGTATTTAAAGATTGACTGGGCAATGCACACACACACACACACACACACACACACACACACACATAGAGAGAAAGAAAAGGCTACTTCTGCCTAGACTTTCTACCATATTAGCTTCTCTAGTTTCTAAATAAACCAAGTGTGACTCTTACATATCATTTTTCATTTTATTTCTTTGCTTTATTTCAAATTATTTCAACTTTGCATGACTCTTGGGTACACCGGGATTCACCTACAAAGGTCTGTTTTGCTCTTTGCTTAACTCAGTTCTTAGTACTAGAAATGATTATTTTAAATGGTAGACTCCAAATGTTGCTGATATATGAGTCAATATTTTTAAAATTTTAAAAATGTATAGAGGTATAGGTTGGTGTTATGTCTTATGCTAATGTCCAAATTCCTAGGCTGAAATTAAGAAAAAAAAAAAAACCTACATTCTCAAAAACTATAGGTAAATCAGAGTGACAGTTAATTTTTATTAGAATCTCATAAAGATATATCACACAGAAAAAGTAACTTCAATACAATGATTATTAATTGCTGATCATGCTTTTGTTCTAAAAAAAAAAGGACAATAGAAAATATATGTTAAGCCCTGGTTGATGTGGCTCAGTGGATTGAGCACCAGACTGTGAAGCCAAGGGTTGCTGGTTCAACTCCCAGTAGGAGCACATGCCTGGGTTCCAGGCTTGGTCCCCGGAAGGGGCACACAAGAGGCAACCAAACATTGATGTTTCTCTCCCTCTCTTCTTCCCTCCCTTCCACCCTCTAAAAATAAATAGATAAAATCTTTAAAAAAATATTTTTAAAAATGTATGTTAACACATCAGATAATAGTCATAAAAGCTTTGAATTTATCTTACTAAATCACAATGGTATATTTTCAGTTTGAGTAGCACTCTACCAATGATTTTATTTCTTTATAATGGTCAATAACTCTCAAATATGCTTTATGTAAGTATTTGTTTAAAATTTAAAAACTAGTTTTTTTTTATTGAGCTGTGTTTAATTAAGAGCCAGGAGGCATCATGTTGCTAACTAAGTTAAATTAAATTCTTGTTATTCAAACATTAAATTTACCCAATGCTTCTTATTTTCATTATTTTAAGATACTCCTGGCTGATGAAGGTCAAAATGAACATGAAGGGATCACTAAGCTAAGACATTTTAAATGCCTTAAATATAAAAATATGTATTTTGAATATATTTCTTCAATAATAAACTAAGTAAATCATGCCCTAATTCAATAATGCCCTAAGAAAAATTCTTGTGTTACACAAAAATTCTGCAAATTACTGATCCCAGCCTTCAATTCATTGAAATTAAGAAACCAGCACCAGATTTACAGAAAAATGCTGGAATAAAAAGAAGGAAACAGAAAAATAAAGAATGGACAAAAACATTTAGTAGCAAAAAATGATTTCATGGAGCAGATAAAATTGTGACAAAAATTGCCACTAATTTTTTTTTAAATCTTAATAAAAAAGAGATAGTATGACCAATACTTCAAAGCAGAGATACAAGAATTTTAAAAAGATGTGGCACTTAACAGAGAAAGACAGCACATGTATTAATAAATCAGATGAAAAAAGTAAGAGACATAAACAATTCTCAGGTATATATCCCACACTAGGAGCAACATAAAAACAGAATTATCCTGGCTGAAAACACAGTGAAAATAAAAGTAAAGAAAGTACAAAAAAAAAGGAAAAAAGAAAAAGATGAATAGAAAAGATTAAGAAAAAAGATCTAATACAAACAGTTTACTAAATGTGAAAACTGAAATAGGAGAACAGAGGAGTTTTATACCTCAAGGAAAAGTACAGTAAATACGACTTTTTTAGTCTATAAATTAAGAAAGGACACTATTTCTCTGGAAAGAAAGAGTGAGAATAGTTTGCATCTCCTAGGAATTCAACAAGACTGTAAAATATTTCTTCTGTATATAAAGATTAGGAAAAAACATAAGCATTCAATACCAGGATAGTACTGAAGCTAATTTGTTTTACTCATAAGATGGAATACCACTTAGCAGTTAGATTAGGTAAGTCTTCATGTGTTGATAAGGAAAGTCTCCATTTTTTTGAATTGGAAGAAATAAACATACATAACATTATGGATGTACTATGATTTCTAATTGAAAGCAATGATCTCTGGGCCCTGCCCAGGTAGCTCAGTTGGTTAGGGCCTTGTCCAGATACACCAAGTTTGTGGGTTTGATCCCTAGTTAGTGCACATACAAGAATCAACAAATTCCTTGCTGGTGTAGCTCAGTGGATTGACTGTAGATCTGGGAACCAAAGGGTCACGGTTCGATTCCCAGTTAATGCACATTCCTGAGTTGCAGACCAGGTCCCCAGCAAGGAGCATGCAAGAGGCAACCACACATTGATGTTTCTCTCCTTTATTTCTCCTTCCCTTCCCTTCTCTCTAAAAATAAACAAATAAAATATTTTAAAAAAGAATCAACCAATGAATGTATAAATCAGTGGAACAAATCAATGTTTCTCACTTCCTCCTCTCCCCAAAAATCAATAAATGAAAACAATTATCCCTGGAAACACACTTTAAAAGAGTAATGGTGAACGGCTCTGAGGAAGAAACTAAATGGCTTGATAGAAATATGGAACTGGGAATTTGTTTTGCATGTTCTACACTTGAGTGCCTTTATACTGTGTAACGTGTACATATATCACCTATTTGAAATGAATAATAACATGTAATTTTAAAGAGGCAGCTAAACCTGTTGTTTAATTAGTCTCAGGGGAAAAAATTTCAATAACAACAACTGAATACCAACACGGTTGTTTTTGGCAGGCATTGTTCAGAAATATAACCAATGATGAGACATAATTTCATCCATAATGTTAATACATTCAACTACGTGGAATAGTATTTTACTGCTAACTAATCCATGAAGGCTGTGCTTTTCAAAATTACACGTTTGGCAAGAGATTTACTAAAGTTTCTCAATGTCTGTGGATAACTGGTCACCCCTGCTCTTAACATTTCCAGGTCAAAATGGCTCTTTCATGCTCTGTGGCACATAATTCTGGGATCTCAACCAGGATATTGATTCTTTTACAGGAAAAAAAAAAAAAAACACTAAAACTCCTTAAATGAAAATACAATTTGGAGTCTTTAATGTCCATAATGCAATGTTCGAATAGGCACTTACAGTTTACTTCAATCAATTGCAGAGTGTATCTGTACCTGTGGCATAGGTAAAATGGATATGAGGACCTGCCAAGCCTCAGTCATTTCTTCCTCTCATAAGATAAAGGAAAAGTAGCACTGACATTTTTGTCTCATAACTACACATTAACAGAATTTCTTTGACCTTCATGTTACCCAGACACATGTCCTTCCTCCATTTTTCTGCTGATAAGATGTGACAGGATGGTAACTAAGGGTAAAAAATAAGAATACTATACCCATGAAAAAGGTGAAGGGATCAAGAACTACAAATAGTTGCAAATAGTCATAGGGATATAAAATACAGCATAGGGAAAAGAGTCAATGATATTATAATAACTACGTATGGTGCCAGGTGGGTACTGGAAATACTGAGGGGAATACTTTGTAAAGTACATGATTGTCTAACTGCAATATTGTACAACTGAAACTGATATAAAATAATACTGAGTGTCAACTGTAATTAAAAATACAATTTAAAAAATAAAGCAGCTGCATTCATAATTTATAGACAAATGTCACGTTCAGACAGGTCTTTATCAGGTAATCAGGACTGATTTCTGATCAAGAGAAAGATACTTCTGCCATATGATTTCACTCACATGTGGAAAATAATGGATAAACTGAACTCTTAAATAAGCAAAATAGAGGCAAGCTCATAGTAGGCTGACAACTCTGGGGGTGGATGAGGTTGGTCAGGGTGGAAGGATTGAGCAAAAAAAGAAAAAAAAGAAGACAGAAATGGTCATGGACCACAGTATGGTGATTTTAGGGGTAGGGGATGAGTGGAAGTAGAAGCAGGCATGGGGGAATAAATTGTGACGGAAAAAATAAAATAAAAAATAAATTCAGAAAATGACAACAGACAACACACACATAAAGAGAAAAAGCTACTTCTTTCTAGAATTTCCACCATATTGGCATCTATAATTTCTGAATAAAACAAGTATGACTCTTACATATTAAATATTATTGTTGACATTTTTGTCACAGCAAAAAAAATCTCCATAAAGAAAGTAGTGCATCATTTTATATTCAGTCACAAATTCCTTATTTCCATTGCCAACTACCCAGAGGCCTTACTTAGAGAGAACTGTGACAACCTATGCCTAGAGGATGACCTAGGCTGAGTGGTCATGACCTAAATCTGAGATGCAAATAACAAGTACAAGGCCTGCAGGAACCACGGGAAATAAGGTTAAATTTTGTAGGGTCTTACAAGAGCATTAGGAATTTGCATTTTGTCTTAAATCAGTGAAGAACTATTAGAAGGGTAATAAACAGAGGAATGATGGGCTCTCGTTTAGATTTTAAAAGTTCACATGACTGCTGTGTGGCAAGTAGATTCCTGGGAAAGTCATTACAAGGAGGCTGTAATAAGCCTCCAAGAAAGAGGCTTTCAAAATAGTACAGACAGGAGATGACTGTGGCGTGAAGGTGAATAATCACAGTGAAGATCCAAATAAGAAGATAGGATGCGCTTTGAAGATGAAATGATCAAAGCGTTATATATATTGAATACAATTGGGAAGAAAAAGAAAGACGTGACAAAGACTCTAAGATTTTTGGTCTAATTAACTCACTGTATTGTGGTCCTGTTACATGGGGCAGCTGAGATGGGAAAACTCAGGAAGCAGAACATGTTCATTAGTTGAGGGTGTAATTCAAGTGCTCTGTTCTGAAGATGATTAAAATTTACATTGCTTATGTTTAAATAAATCCCATACTTAGGATAAATTCTTAGATCTTCATTTCTAATATGACTATTCTTCTAACATACACAAATCTTATTTTCAAAACAAACCTGCTCTTCCATTATCCTTTGGACTACTGACATCTGCATAATGTCCTCATGAAGTACTATGCATCCTATAGGACCTAAGGATGCATCAGTGTCTTTTCTATGGCTTTCCTTGACCCTTATCACAGACAGGTGTCTTTGCCCTAGCAGTATCACTTCAATTTATTTATACTTTCTAATATAAGGTCTCACACTAACATTCTCATCATCTCTACTATGAATTCCTCAAGGGTGAGCTATCTCTAATTCATATTAGTATTCCTGGAAACCAGCCCAGTGTATAAATTCTCACTACAGACAAATTTTCATATGCACTCATGCTGAAAAATAGCTCACAAGCAGTATTTTCAGGCCCACCCACATACATATAAATAGCAATCAGTCTTTCTCAAGAACAAAGGACAAAGGTATACTTTAAAAATCAAAGGTTTAATTTGAAAACTAATAGCAAACTTATGCCTTTTTATTTTCTCTCTCTCTCTCTCTCTTTCTCAAAACATTTAATTATGAATTGGGAAGAAAAAAATACCATCTTCAAATTTCTTTGTTGTTAGTAAATATTATAGAAGAAATGCATTATCTCCATACTAAATTTGCACATTTGTAATTAAGCCAAAATGATCTCCTTGCAAGTTGTATGTAGGGGTCAAGAACATGACAGTGAGTCAGAGACTAAGAGGCAATAATAGCAGCAAGCCTGACTCAACTTTGCAGTGCCATTGTGGAATAAGATGAGTGTCAATTGTTTGGGTACGTGCTCTCTCTTTGCTTCTTTTTACAATTGAGGGGATCTGCCAAAGAAATCTTCATGTTGCTGGCAGGTGAACAAAGCCAATCTAAGCACCTGTGTTGCAAAACTCAGCAACTGTGTGGTTGCCATTAGCAATCCATCTGTGAAGCTGGTACTTGCCACGTGTCAATTGGCTCACATAAGGTGGGTGGGAAGGGAAATTCCATTAGATAAGGGGTACAGCAAAATTAATATATCATTTGTTCTTGTTTGTGATTGAAAAATATAGCAAGCATTGATGCAAAGTGGGAATTTTATGAAAAATTTGAATAGATTAGTAACCACTGTTGCGTGACAAATGGAAATGCTTGAAGTAAAAAAGAAAAAAATATATACATGCACACACACACACATATATATTTGAGGAACAAAACCTTTACATACTTTAATGACCCATTACTCACAAATAGAGTATCAGAGTCACTAGTCCAGTATAAAGGTAAAAAAAAAAAAAAAGAAGAAGAAGAAGAAGAAAAGAAACCATGTCTTACTAAAGAATCATGAACATTAGGTGAGGTTCATTTTCTTATATTCTTAGCAAAACCTCATTTACTGAGACTCAAAAAACTCAGACTTTGTGGGTTTAGTACTTATTTAAGCTGAAGATAGGACACAATTATCATTGAAAAGGGGGCTTAATAGAAATACCAATGATGTGCAAAACATTTATAGGAAAATGCTGAAACATCTTTTGAGCACAAAATTATTTTTGCTCACTTTCATGTGTCAGTATAATAACAAGTGAAAATCAAAGGTTGCATACTAATAGCAATTATCACTTATATTTACAGAGCATGTGATTTGCACCCAATGAGGTGCTACAGCATTTTATTTTATTTTTTTAAAGCTATTAAATTTCAAGAACTGGGGCTCAGAGAAGTGACTTATCTTAACCATTCAAAACAATGACCTGTTTAATGTTTCTTAAAATAAATTTTATTTCCTTGATATTATTTTGGCACTATCCATAATGGTACAATTTAAGCAGTTTTTAATAAATATTTTAGTCCTTAAGCTACTGAGACAGTATAAACCAATATTGTATTATGAATTATCTGTACAATACTGTGCTAGCTGAGGAAATCAATAAAACATAAAATAACCATGGGACAGGTAAATGAGAAATCTGAAGAATAAAAACAACTATCTGTCATGATAAGGTTCAGGTGGAAAATGGCAAATTTGGATTTAAAAAGCAATGTTTCTGCTCAGATCTATTCAATGGCAAAGATAATATTGTACATGCTTCCCATATATTTGCTTTAGTCTCTCCAGATTTTTTAAATTAATTATTTTATTGTTGTTCAAGTACAGTTGTCTGCATTTACCCCCAACCATTCCCTGCCACCCCAGCCGTCCCCACCTTCCTCCCCTGCTTCCAACCCCTTGGTTTTGTCCGTGTGTCCTTTATAGTTGCTCCTGGAAACCCTTCCCCTCTTCTCCCCCTTTATCCCCTCCTACTTCCCCTCTGGTTACAATCAGATTGTTCTTAATTTCAATGTCTCTGGTTATATTTTGCTTGCTTGTTTGATTTTGTTGATTAGGTACAACTTAAAGGTGAGATCATATGGTATTTATCCCTTACCACCTGGTCTCCAGATTGTAAAAGGGCATTTATTAGGGTAGATTCTAGAAGAACATATACCAAGTATCTCTTAGTAGTGAGGATATAGATAATTATATTTTCAGATTTTGCTCTTTTTATATTTCTAAAATGCATAACTATGTATTGCAAAATTAAAAACTTGAATACTTAAGATGATCCATGGTGAACAGTGGGGATGGTGCACACTACATTTAGAAACTCCGAAAGTACATGAGTTAAAGCAATGTAAATTATGATTATGAAAATAGTGTAAATAGAAATTCATCTAGATTCTCAAATGCAAGAAATAATAGTTGAGAATGAATGCATTCTTAATCTTAGGAAGTGCTGATTCCTGATTCATTACATTTTTGTATTATTCCAACATATTATTATAATAATTTCAAACACACATTAAAACTGAAAGAACTTTGCAGTTAAAATTCATGTATGTACTATGTTTCTGTTGGAATTAACATTATACTATATTAGCTTTATCATATATCTACATTCATCTACATAACCTAATTGTAGATTTATCTATCTTATTTCTGATGCATTTTAAATAAAGTCACAGACATCAGTACATTCCCATAAATACTTCACCATGCATATCTATTAATCAGCATTCAGTATTTTCCAGTGCTTTTTTCTTGTTGCTTTGGAGTATAATTTACATACAATCCAATGCATAAATACTGAATATCTTTTTAATGAATTCTGACAAATGTATATAAATGTTAATTTTAAAAGGGCATGTGCTCCCATATGATTTTCCTTACATGTGGAAACTAAAGAACAATATAAACAAACAAAATTGAGCCAGACTTACAGACACAAAAAGCCAACTGGTGGCTGCCAGATGGGGGTGAGGCATTGGAGGCCTGGGTGAAAGAAGTAAAGGAATTAAGAAATACAAATTAGTAGTACAAAATAGTCACAAGGATATAAAGTAGAGCATAGGGAATATAGTCAATAAATTGTGATAAGTACATATGGTGCCAGGTTGGTACTGGAAAGATCAGAGGGTACACTTTGTAAAGTTTCTGATCGTCTAACCACTACAATGTACACCTGAAACTGCTATTAAAAGTAAGCTGTAAAAAAATAATAAAGAATATATAATGAAAAAGGGACATACACTCATACTGAGCTCTTTTTCTTACTGTTTTGTTCTCAACAGCTTTCTCAGTTGGTGGATTGAGGCATTAAAATACAAATCAATTTCCACATTAATGAATTGTATTTCATGAGCACTTTCACTACTTACTAGTTTTCATTTTTTATTAGAGTTCTAAGTTGCAAGCAACAGAAACCAATTCAGGTGTATCTAAATCTTTTCTGCCTAAGCAGAAAATAAGTTTATTGAAAAATATATTGAGTTTATATGTTTCAATTGAAGAGCATAGAGGGAAAAAATACAAAACAGCCAGGAGCTGGAAGGCAAGGCTTGGAAGCGGAGACATGGTCTAACAAGATTGTTAAACCTGGTGAGGGGAAGGCACAATGTAACACTGAATACTGCCACCGCTCCACTGTCAGCACTGACTACGATGAGGGTGGGTTGACATGACTACCTGAGCTGCCGTGGCCCGCCATGAAAATCTACATGGAGATGCACAGTCCCTGCGGAATGTCCCTGGGTGGCCTCCCTGAGTTACGTGTCCATGCCTGGTCAGGGAGTCTTAGAATATGAGAATCCAGTATTTTGAGCTCCTATACTGGGTGCAGCATGCTTAGCTTCTCAACAAGAACCATAAAGGAAGGAATTCTTTAAATATAGTGAGGAATTTCATATGATTGGTACCAAAACAAATTGCCAATATCACTAACATGCATCATTTTATTTTTCTGCTCAGCAACCCTATAAAGTTGTCACCAACACAAGCAAAACATTCTTGTTTTATGGATGAGAGCAGTGTTTAGATAACCGGTATTTCATCATTTTGACCTTAGTACTATATTTTCTAGTTTCCAGTTTGACTAGTGAGTACTTGTCCAATTAGAACAATGAGACTTATTTTGGACAGGGCTGTGGGGAGCATTGTGGTTAGAACAAGAGAGGTGCTTCCTGACACCAACTAAGCCAAATAGTTCCTTAGCAAAGATTCTATACATTTAATCTTGATTATGACATCTCTCTACCATAGAAGATTCTACATATGAAAACTGAGGGCAGCCATTATCATTTATGAGAGCAAGTCCATCGGCAGCGATACTGAACAAGAAAACAACCTGGAGTAGTTACGGAGAGACAGATAGCCCTAATGGCAATTATGTTGGTGGTTTGGGTTCTTTTCCTGAGGCCTGGGTACATGAGGTCCTTGTAAACTTTGAATTACTTGTATATTTCATTCTGGTAATAAATTTCCCCTTTTGATTAAGCAAATCCCTGGTGGGTTTGTTATTTGCCAGACAGAGTTATAATCATTGCATTAATTATGGATAGGTGATCCTGAAATGAAACCTGCTTTCACCCACATGGCAGAGATGCGGTAGATCACAATTTATTAAGCATGGACCTCAACATTTGCTAACTATAATCTTTCATGTAAATAATACTGAATTTATTCCCTCCTTAATAAGTAATGTCACAGAATAATGAGTTTCTTTTCAAACAAGAAGTACCTTCTTATACTCTTAGAAGTAGCTGAGACACCAAAAAAGGATCAAGATGTACTGAAGAACCACCTTATCTTCATTTAAATTATTATCCATTTTATCTTCCCCACCCCAATTCTATAAAGCATTAATAAGGCTATAAGTCTAAGCTCTATGTCACTGTAACTGTGTAGGTTTTGGACTCTACAAGAGATTGACTCCAAATATGGTATTTTTTGCTACAAGTAATGTGCATATGAAAGGCAATAACTCATTTCTGCAAGCTCTAATTCCATAATAATTTATTCCAAGGCCTTGGCAGCTAATGCTTCACTCACTATTAATAGAAAACCGTGCAAGTGGTGTAGGTGGTACTTTCAGTTTAGTAATGCTGCAGTCAATTTCTTTAATTTATAAAGTATTTATAAATCTCATCTTTGCAAAGCTGCTGAAACTGTGTAGGCAGAAACCAGTTATCTCCTTATCTCACAGCTTTCCAAATTGTATCTTCTTCTGTAGCCAACATAATCATTTACACTCCTCTTACTAAATCTGTTGCATGACCCTATCTGTTATTTTGCATCTTATGAAATGGCTGATTATTTGTGCGGCTTGTGATTAGAATTCATCTTGTTATTCCAATTACCCTACAGCAGGTATTGTTACATAGGGCTTGTTAAAATCAGAGTCCCAAAATCTATCTTAGCACTGGCAGTAACACTTTCAACTTTTACCTTTATGAATTCTCCTTCTTTATATCTGGTACTACCCCTTGCCCTGAATCCCAAGGCCATATCAGCTTTATCGTACTCAGCATATGCATGGTATATTTTTTCATCTTTTACTTTCCTGTGCTATAATGAATCTTTATTCATTCTGAAGTTTGAATATCATATAAAATGTCACTTGCCCTACAATATTGTCTTCTTTTAATTTTTTTCCCAACCTTTTACAATGCAGACACACTATTCCGAGCTTGTAGGCCATGAAAAATCAAGCAGTGGGCGAACTGGGCATGTGGGGCACTGTTTCCCAGCCCCTGTTATATAATATAAAACAAAGCTAATCCAGCTTAAAATGTTGGGCAGAATATTTATAGTTAATTTTTATTTTCTCAACTGATATATATTGATTATCTAATTGGACAAAGTAAATAAATTGCAAAGGTCCCTGGCTGGTGTGGCTCAGTGGATTGAATTGGCCTGCCAATCAAAGGGTCACTGGTTCTATTCCAAGCCAGGGCACAGGCCTGGGTTGTGAGCCAGGTCCCCAGTGGGGGGCATGGGAGAGGCAACCACACATTGATTTTCTCTCCTCTTCCTCCCTCCCTTCCTCTCTCTAAAATGAATAAATAAAATCTTTTAAAAATTAAATAAATAAATAAATAAACAAACAAATAAATAAATGTCAAAGATAAATAACTCAGTCAAGACTTTATACACAAAACAGGGAAATACAGTCATACCTTGGTACTATCAGCATCAAAACCCATCAAACCCTGTACTCATCACATTTTGAAGAGAAAAAAAGTTTCAGCACTGGGTCCCTCCTTAGGACTCGTGGCACTTACTAGAAGTTGTATGAGTCATGATGTCATCCTGGAAGAGAAAATGCTTCATTGTTTGGTACTTGTCGGTTTACGGAACTCATCATGAGTTCTGCAATGAATTAATGATGAGTACTGATATACCAATATGATATATAAATAGAAATATAAGACATATAAATAAGACATATAAATAGGACATATAAATAGAAATATAAAATGTGTTAAGTGACAAAAGAGCATTATGCAGAACACTGGGCAGTGATATGAGGTTTTGCTGAGAATTTACAGGGAATAAAATGCACATATTTAAGTGTATGACCCAAGAAGTTTGAAAAATGATGCTCCTGTTAAGAAACAACTATCGCAGTTAAGAAAAAAATGTATTTTCATCACCATGAGAAAATACTGTAGTCTTTTTATAGTCAACCCCCCACCAAGATAAGCCATTATTGAGATTTTCTTTAGATTAATTAGTCTTTAATGTTCTAGAAATGTATGTAAACAAAATTCATACATTATGTCCAACAGTAATGATGGAATTCACTAGTTTTCATTTTAGTTCTGAAAATCATTACTTTACATTTCTTTGAACTCAATTATTAGGTAGATACAAGTTTAATATTTTTAAATCTTCTTGTTAAATTAACTCATTTATCTTTATGAATATTTTTATACCTGGTGATACCCCATGTCATGAAGTCTGCTTTATCTAAGAGTATAATCATATCAGCTTTTTTATTACTGTTTAGCATTTTTTACTTCCTAGTGTAACAAGAATTTCCAGACTCATCTTTTACTTTCCCTGTCCCTTATTTGAAATCAGTCATCATCGCTCTAAGCAGGGCTTTCTAGCCCACAGCCCATGGGTTGCATGCAGCACAAGATGACTATGGATGTGGCCCAACACAAAATCATAAATTTATTTAAAACTTTTATTCTCATAAGTTTTCATTACTGTTTCTATATTTAAAGTGTGGGCCAAGAAAACTCTTCTTCTAGTGTGGCCCAGAGACACCAAAAGGTTGGACATCACTATAGGGTGCTGGTTCATGTTGGTGTGTAATAGTATTTTAAAGCAAAAAGAGCTGGGCACTGGGTATCCTATACCTATAATATACCATTATATCTGGATATTTTCACTGAAGGATAGAAGAAAATTATTTTTTAAATGACTTTAAGGGTATTCCCATAAAGTACTGTCATGAGAATATCCTTACTATTTTATATATATATATATATATATATATATATATATATATGAAATAATATGCTTCAGATATTAGACAACAGCTAGAACAGGGCTGTGATCTTTGGGAGAAAGGCAAAAAATAGCCTAGCCTTAGGATTGCGACAGGTTACTTTTTGAAGGCAGTTTCCAGGTTGTGGGTCTGGAAAGAGAAACCAAACAAAGGCAAGCAATTTCAACGAGTTGAAGAGCAAGAAGTCAGAGATAAAGGATGTAGAGCAGGGCTCGAAAGCGTTGGGCATGATAGCAGGGAGGGGTCAACAGCACAGAGAGCTTCAGAGAACCACAGATAGGTCTCTTTGAATATTTCCCTTTTTACCTGTCTCTACCAGAATGTGGTGACATTCCATGAGGTGGCTGGGGTGATATCAATTAAACAAAAAGTAGAGCTGAAAAACTGTTAAAAATAGAATTAATTTAAATTTATAGGACATCAGACAGTCTACATATTAATATCACTTTAGAAGTTAGGTCAAATCAGCTGTAGACTAGAGATTTCTCTGAACCCACCTTAAATATGCTTAATACCTGTTCCAAAAGGCTCATATCAACAGTAATTAATTTACCCACATAAAGAGAAAAGCCCAAACCTCTTTAGAGAAATACAACAAAATTCATCACCCAACAATATAGAATTCATAATATCCAGAATCCAATGTAAAATTACTAAGTGCATAAAGAAGAAAGAAAAAACATATGGCATATAGCCAACAGAAAAATTCATCAAATGAAAGAGATGCAGACATGAGAGAGAAGGGGGAATTAGTAGACAAGTATCTTAAAATAGAGATAATGTATGTGCCCCATATGCTCAAGAATATAAGCAAAACTATGAATATGGTGAGAGGGGAACTAAAAAATAACAAAAAGAGCAAAATTTTTAAAAGTCAAGGTGATGGAACTTTTAGAGGTGCAAAGCAATCAGTGCAGTTGAAGATGCAGCAATAGAATGAAGCACAAGGAAAACAGAACCTGACAAGGAAAAAAAATAGGAACAAATCACTGCCAAGGATTATCCTTGATGAAAACTACAAACCCTCAGATAAAAGAAGTTCAGCAAACCCTTTCAGAGTACTTTTTAAATTTTATTTTATTTGTTGTTCAACTACAATTTTCTTTCTTTTACTCCCATGCCAGCCCACCCACCCAGCTATCCCCACCTCCCTCCCATTTCTATCCCCCCCTAGTTTTTGTCCATGTGTCCTTTATACTTGTTCCTGCAAACCCTTCACCTTTTTCCACCATTATCCCCTCCCCTCTCCCCTCTGGTCACTGTCAGCCTGTTCTCTGTTTTAGTGCCTTTGGTTATATTTTGCTTGTTTGTTTTGTTGTTTAGGTTCTTGTTAAAGGTGAGATCATATGGTATTTGTCTTTCACCACCTAGCTTATTTCACTTAGCATAATGCTCTCCAGTTCCATCTATGCTATCCCGAAGGGTAGAAGCTCCTTCTTTCTTTCTGCTGCATAGAATTCCATTGTGTAAATGTACCATAATTTTTTGATCCATTCATTTACTGATGGGCACCTAGGTTGCTTCCAGCACTTGACTATTGTACATTGTGCTGCTATGAACATTGGGGTGCATAGATTCTTTTAGATTGGTGTTTCAGGGTTCTTAAGATATGATCCTAGCAGTGGAGTTGCTGGGTCAAAAGGTAGATCCATTTTTAGTTTTCTTAGAAAATTCCATACTGCTTTCCATAGTGGTTGTACCAGTCTGCAATCCCACCAACAGTGCACTAGGGTCCCCTTTTCTCCACAACCTCTCCAACATTTCTTGTTTTTGCTTTGTTTATGGTGGCCATTCTGAGTGGTGTGAAGTAGTATCTCATTGTGGTTTTAATTCACATCTCTCTGATAGCTAGCAATACTGAATACCTTTTCATGTGTTTCTGGATCCTCTGTATGGCCTCCTTGGAGAAGTGTTTGTTCAAGTCCTTTGCCCATTTTTTAATTGGGTTACTTGTCTTCTTAGAGTGGAGTTGTGTAAGTTCTTTATATATTTTGGAGATTAAACCCTCATCTGAGATATCATTGGTAAATATGTTTTCCCATATGGTTGGTTCTCTTTTTATTTTAATACTGTTTTCTTTAGCCATGCAGAAGCTTTTTATTTTGATGAGATCCCATTTGTTTATTCTTTCCTTTATATCCCTTGCTTTAGGGGAAATATAAGTAAAAATGTTGCCGTGTGAAATATCTGAGATTTTCCTGCCTATGTTCTCCTCTAGGACTTTAACGGTGTCATGGTTTATATTTAAATCTTTTAGTCACCTTGAATTTATTTTTGTGTATGGTTTAAGTTGGTGTTCAAGTTTCTTTTTTCTTTTTCTTTCTTTTTTTTTTTTTTTTTTTTTTTTTTTTTTTTTTTTT